>VWPU01016452.1:0-96496 GCA_013398955.1 Callaeas wilsoni | reverse complement strand
CCCCCCGCCGCGCCCCCGGCCCGGCGCTCACCGCGGACCCGCTGCGAGGGGTACAAGCGCTGCGCCTTCTCCAGGAAGCGGCGGGCCTTGTCGGGCTGGTTGGCCTTGGCGGCGGCCAGCGCAATACCAATGCACCGCTCCGCCTCGTCCCGGTTCGACTCCATGGCGGCGGCGGCCGGGCGGGGGGGCGGAGAGGCGGGGCCGGGCGCGGATTGATGACGTCACAGAACCCGGCCTCCAGCGGGGCGGGACCGGCGGAGGATTTTTGGGGAGCCGGGAGGGTCCGGGGAGGGAGCGGGGTTTTGGGGAGACAGATGGGGATTCCCGGCGGGGCGAGACTTGGGTGGCCCCAGCCGGCCTCCCAACAGGGCTGCCCGTGCAGGGGACGCCAAAGGGCACCCCGGGATCCTGCTCTCGGAGGGCGTTCCGAAGGGAAGGACTGACGCCTCCAGGAATCCTCTCAGATTGAAGTCCTCCTCCTCAGCGAGTTTCCTGCCTTTGAAACGGGTCCTGGCTGCAGGCCCTGTGGCCGGGAGGGGCTGAAGGAGACGCTCAAGAGGAACGGGGCTCCTCGGGGCTGTTTCACATTGTTTCACGTTCAGTCGCACCGGGGATGGTGGGAACAACCTTCGTTCCAAACGAGAGAATTCAGAGACAGGTGACATCCCTGGAGGCCATGGGGAGCAGGCAGGACAGAGGGCAGAACGGCTGCAGCCAGGAAGGGCCAAACCTGCACTCCCACATTGGTCTGTGGGGTGTGACGTGTGTGACAGCACTGGGACCCACATCCAAACCACCCCAAAGGAGTAGGCTGTGGCTGGGAAACGAGGGAGGGGAGCAGGGAATTGTGATCAGGGTCAATATCCCTGTCTGAACCACAGAAGCCTACCATGGTTTGGGAGGGGAGCAGGGAGATGACGCTAGCTGCAGTGATCAGGGTCAATATCCCTGCCTGAACCACAGAATCCTACCATGGTTTGGGAGGGGAGCAGGGAGATGACTCTAGCTGCAGTGATCAGGGTCAAGATCCCTGTCTGAACCACAGAAGCCTACCATGGTTTGGGAGGGGAGCAGGGAGATGACGCTAGCTGCAGTGATCAGGGTCAATATCCCTGCCTGAACCACAGAATCCTACAATGGTTTGGGTGGGAAGGGACCTTAGAGCCCATCCAGTCCCACCCCTTGCCATGGGCAGGGACACCTTCCACTAGCCCAGGTTGCTCCAAGCCCCGTCCAACCTGGCCTTGGGCACTTCCAGGGATCCAGGGGCAGCCACAGCTTCTCTGGGCACCCTGTGCCAGGGCCTCCCCACCCTCCTAGGAAGGAATTCCTTCCCCATATCCCATCCATCCCTCCCCTCCGGCAGTGGGAAGCCATTCTCCCTTGTCCTGGCACTCACGGCCCTTGTAAATATTCCCTCTCCATGTTTCCTGTCACCTCCTTCAGGCACTGGAAGGCCGCAATTAGGTCACCCTGGAGTTTCTCTCCAGGCTGAACAATCCCAGCTCTCCCAGCCTTTCCTCACAGCAGAGCTGCTCCATCCCTCTGCTCATCTTAGTGGCTTCCTCTGGACTCGCTCCAGCAGTGCCATGTCCTTCCTGTGCTGGGGAAGGCACGTATTCTAGGAGTGATTTATCCCCTTTGTCTTTCCAGCTCTGGAAAGTCACGGGGTTTTTCACCCCACCCCCCCCTCCCAAAACACCCCATCTTCAGTGCCTCAGGCCCAGCCTTGGGCAAAGATTTGGAGTAATGGAGAGACGGAGGCAGGCTGCTGTGAGCAACACCTTTACATGGTATTTTACAGAGGACAGCACCCGGCAAACAACGCCTGTCAGCCCCTTCCCCGTACAATTCCCCACGCAGGGGGCTCTCCTTTTAGGAAATCAGTTAGGGAGCTCCTGCAGCAGGATGCTTGTGCGAGGCAGGAAGGGCAGGAGAGCCACTTGCTCCACTACTTTTGGCTGCTCTTCCCCAGAGGCAGCACCTCTGCCCTTCTGCAGCAGGTGCAGCACGGAGCTTTGGGCTGGCTGAAATCCTCGTGTGGGATGCAGGAAATCCAGGAATCGCACGGCTTTTCTGAGGAGCAGTCTGAGAATCACAATAACCCCCATGCCATTTTTTCATAGCATTAAATAAAGGTGATTTTGGGTCCAGCTCTCGAGCAGGGCACATCACGCTGCAGAGGTGGTGGCAGTAAATTCCTTTCCTTCTTCCTGAGAGAGAGGATTATTAAGGAGGCAGCAGCAAGCAAATACAACAGGCATGGATTTCTAACTTGGATTTACAAAACCCTCCTGCTACAGCCAGCCTGGGCTCTCCAGAGCCCGGTGCCACCCCGCCGGTGCCCGTGGGCTGTGTCAGGGCTGATCCAGGGAATGGGGCTGCTCCTTCCTGGCCCTGCTACTGCTGCTTGGGAGCTGTGAAGTCCCACGCTGTCTCCTGGGCACACTTCCACATGGCCCTCATGAGCCGTGTGAAGCCCATGTCCTTGGGCTTCTCCAGGCCTCTCATCAGGCGCTGCTTCATGATGGCAACAAACTCCTTGTTGCTCAGCTCCCCGTTCCCTGTGGAAAGGAGGAAAGCTAATCAGAGACCCACCACCAACCTCCTTGAAATGATAACTTCAAAGGGCAGCAGCCAGGAGTGTCCTCTCCTGCAGAGACTGAGACCACGCTTGGCTCCCACCTCCCAAAATATCCTGCTGAGCAACGGTTCCCGAGCCACGGCATTTAAATCCCAACCCTAGGGATGCTTGCAGGAGGCAGAAAAGCAAATGTAAATTAAATGTCCGTGTCCTCCCAGGAAACACTGCTTTAAGTGATTTAGGAAATTATGAGTGCACAAATTTTTTTAATGGAGTAGAAGGGATGATTTGTTGATCTGAGGAATGAGGTTATGGAGAATGCTGCCCCGGGGCAGCAAAATTCCAGCAAACTATCAAGGGGTGAGCAAAATTCCCTCCAGTGCTGCAGGTTTTTAATGTCTCTAAACACTGATGGAGTGAAAACAACAAAATAATAATAATAAAAAAGAGGTCTGTGCCTGCTTTTCTACTTGATTTCTTCCTTGGGGGACTCCTCTGGCAACCAGAGTCTTTCCCCCCAAAGATTTGCTATCAAAATATTTAGGAGATTCTCCTCTGAGAGAAGGCAAACAGGGAATATTTGGATACACTTCAGCTCACTGCAATCTCCAGCCTGATCATCTGGCTCAAAGACTATCAGAACAGTGGTAGTGAAGCACAGAGGAAAATAAAACAGGAGACGTGACCTTAGAAAGGTGCAAAGGAGCAGGTGGGGCTGAAACCAAGAGGAGCAAAAAGGAATAAAATACTTAAAATACATTTTTTTAATGTTCATATTTGTGTGCCAGTGCTGTCACTCAGAGCTGCCAGGTGCTGGTGACTGTGCTGGAGAAGCAGGGTGCCAGCCAGGAGTCTGATTTTGGCTTGGCAGGTTTGGGCAAATGCAGAGTTTCCTTCTTTTCAAGTCGGAATCGCTGTCACCTGGCAAAGACTCCAGTAACTCCTGTTAAATAAGCCGGGAGTGCCTCAGTGTGACAACAACTATCTCAGAGCGCTCACATCCTCTGCAAAGGCACCAGCTTCCCAGCAGGGCACAGAGCTGCTAGTAATTAATTAGAAATTAAGCTGATGTTTGTCTAGGACTTCGGAGAGAAAGCCCCAGACCGGCTCGTTTCCAACACTGGAGCACAACAGCTCATTCTGTTAAACAAACGAGTTCTGTGGGGGGAAAAAAGAGCGAAGTGTGCACACCAAACCCTCCTGTCCGTGCTGCAAGATCCACATTGATGCCTTAGGATTTTAGCTTTATATTTTCATGTATTTGTAATCCTGCAATTCTTTAGTGTGTAACTCTGAGCTCCATATAGAGTGTGAGCAACTGCTTTTCCCATTTGGGTCAGACACAACAATTCCTCTCCAGGCCTGAGAATCAAGGACACCTCACTGTCTCAGGCCCCGAGAAATGGAAACAAAAGTGAGTTGGGGGGAGCAAACTGAGAGAATGGGACTGCACTGCCTGAAGCTGGAATTGGACAATTAACCTCTGATGTGCAAATGGACAAAACTTATATCTGTCACAAAAACGTGTGGCTGTTGTCCATCATCTGTGAGACTCCTGCACTGCCCAAGGTGTGCTCTGGGAAGCCCTTTCCATAAATCCCTGCCCTTTATCCTTTCACTCTGCCCAGCCTCTGCTCCAGGGCAGCCTCTCCTCATCAACATCTCACGAGGTGGGTACCATCGGATACCCTTCCCAACAGGGCAGGGGGATCACCACAGATCCATGGACAAAGAGCATGGCAAGAAGAGCCCTTTCCCCTGTATTTCTCCCCCTGGACTGACTCTCTCCCGGCCTGGCCGAGGTCGGGGTGGCCACTCACCGTCGCAGTCGAAGAGCGCGAACACCACGTCGCACACGTGGTCCGAGAGCTCCACCTTGGCCACTGTCCTGGCCACTTGCTGCATGGTCACTGCAACAGAGGGAGGGCACAGGGTCACACAGGGGTCAGGATGTGCCAACTGCAGCGGGAGATTGCTGTTCCTCCATGGAAAATGGCCTTTGTGTCTTCAGAGAGGCCTGGAACAAGCTTGATCAACGAGGCAGCTCCTTCTGACGGCATTCCAAAGATGGTACTCTTGTCAAGCAACTATCCCAGCAGGCTGGCCATTACAAAAACTGCTTTTCCTGTTGCAACACAGTAATGGCAGAATGAACCCACCCACCCTCCCACGGGGAGCAGACCAGGTGAACCTTGCAATAAAATAAAGAGTTGTAAGGAATTATTTCCCTTTTCTCCCCACAGCAGAGAGGTGAGCGGAGTTTTATTCCCACCTTTAGCAAAGGGCAATCCATGGAGCTATCAATCTGGCAGGGTTAGGCAGTTGATGTTGCTGCACAAATGGGAAAAAAAAAAGCCCTCACTAGGCTGGTGTGAGTGTATTTAGAGTTAAATTGCTTCCCTACAAAGCCTGACCCAAGGAAATGCCATCCACAGCCACTGGGATCAATGTTTAGCTGTGGAGCAGCAGGAAAAGAGGGAAGTGGTGCATCACAAAACCAGACTGACACCACAAACAGCCTCTGCTTTCCTCCACAGCATCCTTATGGGTTTCTGCAACCCCTGATTCTTCAGGAATTTTGGAGAGTTAAGTGTGTCAGAAAGAAAAAAAATAATCACCCAATATATACCATAACTGGATTAATTACAAACAGCATAAAATACTTCTAATAGGATTTTTTTTTTCATGAATGTTTACATTATTGGTACCTTCCAACCGTTTGAGTGAAATCTGGGGTTTTCCGAGAGGAATTCACAGCCACCATCAGGTCCTTTTCCCCATAAAAACCTCTCCTTTTACTAAACAATGCAGGAGAAAATTGAAATTACCCATTCTATATATGTAAAAAATATATAATCTTGAGTAGGACCCTGCTTTTCCCATGTAATTATTCTTCTTGAGTGAAATTCCTTTTCTCCATGAGTGATGTAGCTCCAGTCAGCAGTTACTCCTCTGTATTTCCTCAGACAGCAACACCAAATTTCATTTAATTTGTTGTAAATGTAAAACTTCTCTCAAGGTGCTTCACCTTGATGCCAGCCTCCCCTCCTGGTGCCCTAGGTACCCTACTGCTGTAGCCTTACATGGAAAAAAAAAAGTTAAGAGTGATTTCCTAGATCACAGAATCCCAGAATGGTTTGGGTTGGAAGGAACCTTAAAGATCATCCTGTTCCACCCCCTGCCATGGGCAGGGACACCTTCCTCTATCCCAGGCTGCTCCAAGTCCTGTCCCACCTGGCCTTGGACACTTCCAGGGATCCAGGGGCAGCCCCAGCTTCTCTGGGCACCCTGTGCCAAGGCCTCCCCACCCTCCCAGGGAACAATTCATTCTCTAACACCAAATCTAAATCTCCCCTTTCAGTTTAAAACCATTGCTCCTTGTCCTAATTCCTTATAATTAAAGTCATGTTTTTCTGCTGAGATTTTACCCCTCCTTCCATCTCTGCAGGGAGTCTCCTGATCCCTCCCCTCCTATTTATTTTTCACAGTTTTCCCAGCTGGAACTTGTACTCACGGCCACCAGTTCCTGCTTCCTCTCTTATAAATCCAACTGCACAAGTGTCAGCTCCATGCCATCGTTCTTGCTTGATGCCAAAATGACTTCACAGGAGCTGCATGACTGTGCTGTGCTGGTTTTTAAGGAATCACAAGGAAGAGGGAAAGCATCTCCGCTCTCCACTTCCACGCACGTGCTCCAGACTACAGGGTAGCTCAGGGAGGCAAATAAAATTGAAGTAAACCTGCTGCAGTAATTTCTTTACCATTTCACAAAATGAAATAGGTGCTGCCCGGGGAACATCTCTTAAAACAAAGCATGTCCAGGTTTGGGGTTCTGGGACAGAAATTCTCCTGGATTTCATACCACCAAAAATGAGTTCCACATTTCTATCCTGAGAAGCTTCTAAAATTTCATGCATTGGTATCTCCCACTGGTTCCTTTAATGAGCCATCTGAGTTATTTCATGCAAGTTTAGTGTCTGACACAGTTATCCTTTTTTTCCACTCTGATTCCCAGAAGTGCACCGCGAGCAGTGCCTCACCGAGCGCCTGCAAACGGGGCTCTGCTCCAGGCGGGAGCCTCGCCAGATGGCAAACTTCACTTTTTCCCTCCAACTTGAGATTAATCACACATGTGGCCAAAAGAATGGACAGCTGGGCTGCTGCCTTTGTCTTCCAAATGGCACTCGGGGTGATGGGAGCAGAGCTCCCTGCCCTGGGCCATTCCAGGATGGAAAGGCAGGACATGTGTTTTGGGCTCCCAGAAATCAGCCTCACGTTGATGCACACGTTTCATTTCAAGGCTCCCAGTTGGAAATGTTGGATGCTATCACTGACAGTATAGCTACCAAAATCTATTTGACTTTTTACAAATCACTTGCATGAGTACGTGCCGGAACACCCATCCAGGAAAGAGATGGATAAGCCTTAGGCAATCCTCTGGGCACAGCACATTTTCCTTTTTCTCCTCAAAACGTGAGGCTGCAGCCCTGCAGCTGAGCAGAAGCTGTTTTGACATCAAAGGGAGCACGACAGAAAGTCACGGAGATCAAGGAGAAAAAAGCAGAGCTCCCAGACCAAAGGAAGAGCTGACCCCCTGTTTGTGCAATATCCACAGCCATAAACAGGTAAAGAAAGGAGATTCCTTGTGTCTTGGGGTGATTCTCTGACCATACTGTATTCCCCATCTCCTGCTTGATCTCTAGTGAACCTTTAAATTGCAAAGGGGGGAGAGAGAAGCCAAGAGAACTCTTCAAAGCGGCCAGCTTGACCTTGTAACTAGAATGTTTTGCATTCTTTTCTCTCCCAATTCTGACAACATTTGTTGGTTGGAGGACTTTTGCTCTCTANTTCAGCGGAGAAGGGACTGTGATCTGCCTCAGCGGCTTCTGTTCCTTTTTGGACTGTTTTTGGCTTGCTTTTCATCCCAGACCAGCTCCCATCTCCGGACCTGCTCGGCGGGACCCTCCAAGGGGGATCGTCGGACCCTGCCTGGCCCGGCCCAGCTCAGGACTGCAGGTTTTACCTACAGAAAGAACTCTAAAATCCATAGCCCTCTTTTAGGGGACAGGGGAGGGGGTTTCAATATCCTTTTTTTTCCCATCACAGCAGGGGACTCTGTTTGTTAAATAAGTAGTTTTTTTCACTTTCACTCGAGAAATTATTTTCCCGAACCCGTGAGAGAAGTGCTGCCAGGGTCTGCTTGCCTGGCAGTCAAGAAAAAGAGAAAGAGAAACGCCCCTCTCGGGTTGTTTCCTCCTAAATTTATGTCCAAACCAGCACACCTTGGACACATCCCAAACCTGGCTGCAGGTGGCCCAGGGCGAGCAGCTCCAGGGATCCTGTTGGATATGAGGGTCTCCAGAGTCCTCCCCTCCCAACCACCAGCACTGCCATTATTCCAGAGCAGCAACCCGAGCTGTGCTTCCAGGGGCACCGACTCCTTCCATCCTTCTCCAAGGCACAGTGAAGCAAGCAGCAATTCCCTGACTGCATTCCAGCTCACCTCTGCCTCCTTCCCGACTCCCTGTCAACTCTGCAGCCGCTTCAAGCAGCATAATTCAAATAAAATGATTTTCCATGAACCTCTCTGGGGCTCCAGCCCTGCTCCAAGCCACGGATCAGCAGTGGGCTCAGCTGTCTCCCCGTGCTTTGGCCCATCCATGCCTTGCCCTAAACTCCAAAGGAGTTATCCCGTGGCTCTCCGCCAGCAGAAGGGCTGCTTGGAAAGCCTGGCTGCACACAGTGCCAGAAAAACTGCAATTCACACCCTCCTAAAAGGGGAATAAGCACCAAATTCCGTTCCTGTCCTGCTTCCAGCTCTGAGTCCAGGCTGGGAAGTCTTCGAAGGAATGCTTGTGATTTAGGAGAATGACAGCTATTATGTTGCTGGGAAAATGAAAGATGGGGTAACAAATAATCTGGGTGTTTTTAAATGGGTCATTAAAATACAGGTTTATGATCCTTTTTAGAAGAAGCGGCGACTTTAATTCAGCACAGAAAACAGGCTGTCAAGCTCTGGCTGTTTGGTACCAGCCATTTTTTCCCCACTGAAATTTTAAACAGCCCTTCTAAAATCATCATAATCTTTGCTGCATTGTTAGCAGCAAATTATTACACACACTAACCTCTTCCTAGTCCCCATGCCAGTGTAATTTTTACATTTGTTAGTCTGTAACCAGCAACCTTGTAAAAGCTTGCCTTTTGGGAGGGCACACCCCGTTTATGGTTTACTTGATTTAAATCTGATTCCTGCCCAAGGAAGGTTTCCTTACCCAAGCCCAACACTCCCAGCTCAGTGGCTGCACGAGCTCATTAATGGCACATAATTAAACAGCAATCACACTGATTTACCAACTGCACACAGACCTAATTTCTACAAAAATGCATATTCCATGACAGGACAAATGCTAATTTCCTGTAGGCACTGAGTAAATTGGATTTGCTGGGTTTTTTCCTCCTCTGGGATGCTGCAGAAAGGGCTCAGAGCAGCAGCAGCACACCCAAACTTAGTACTTTACTTTTAAATGAAAGAAAATCCCCTCAGATTCCTTTAAATCTTAAGGTAATGATGATCTAAAACAAAGAGTACACGATTTCCCTCCCAAAAATTTAAGATGAGAAGGGCTGCTGACATGCATGAGAAGAGATGTGACATGTTTGTTTCCCTCTGTAATTCCACTGCCCCAAACCCTACTAATGCCTTAATATTCCCACAACAGCAGCAGTTAGAATAGCTGACTTCCAAAATGTTTAATTCTGCAGCTGCCTAAATAAATCAGCTTTAACTTTGTAGTAGACAAGAGTTTCCACTTAGCCTAAAAATCTTTTCATGAGTTTGCCATCTTTTTTTTATATTCTCAGTCTGTTTAAAAAAAACCTAAAAAACCAACCTCTCTTTAAAAAATCTAGAAGACCAAAGCATGCACTTGTGACAGATCCTGGCAGCAGAGCACGACTTTGGTTTGAAATATGTTTGGGGTGTTTTTTGGCTGGTTTTTTTTTTACATCAGTGTGTCAGATCTAAGAACATACCTGAGACAGACCAGCTCAGAAAAGGAAACATGATGAGAAAGAGGAGGATATGGATTAGTCTGATCAATAAACCACATTATTACCAAGGTCCCCAGGAAACACCAGCTCTGAGGTTTATTCAGCCCACTCCTCTGCACTGTGGCTTATCTGAAATAGAGTCTCTGGACAGACTTTAATGCTCAGTCTGGGACCTCAGTGGCCTTCCAGTGCTCCCCCTCTTTCCCTCCAGCACTCCCAGGAGCTCCGAAGGTGTTTGCCACTGCTTGGACTTCCCATCAGAAATGCAGCATCCAGCCCTTATTTCTAGGCAAAGTCTCTGATTTTTGAGCAAAGCTGAAACAAAACAAGGGTTGAGCAGCTCCTGCCACCAGCCCCACTGCTGGCGTGCCTCTGCCACCTGGATCAGAGACCTCCACAGAAGGCTAAGCCTGCAAGAATTTTTTGACACTCATTTTGGAAGTCCTTTGTATAAGGAGAGGAAAAAAGGTCACTTCAGATGATGGGGATGGGGAAGAAACACTGGTGGCCCTGGGATCTGCAACCAGAGCCTGTGGAACGCTCTTTAGGTCAGTTTGCCTCTGCACACAGCAGAATGGTCCTTCTGAAAGTACCACCATGAAAGCACTGCTTCCTCATCCATTCGGGCCACACACGTCAGCCTTTTTTCTCCCTGTATCTAAAACTGTGGAAGTATAAAACCTGAAATCTCTCTTTATCCATGGATGCAGTGAGGTAAGCACCTCATTACAGTGAGGAATTGCAATTTGGGCACAGCCTGTCAGCTTGGGCTTGTCTGACACCTTCCCAACCCCAAAGACACGGCGTGAGTGGTGCTCCCTCAAGCTTTCAGCACCTGAACATCCCACAGGTTTCAATACCTTTATCAAGAGAAGCTCCAGCCATGTGGTAGAAGCTCAAAGCCGTGTCCACGTCATTTATGTTCTTCAGAAAAGTGAAGAAGTTCTCCACCTCCTCAAATGTCAGCCCCTGGGACAGAGAAAAGACACTCATGGGGTGATGGGAAAAGGAGATCATGGACACTGCCTGGAAATGACAAAGTGACTCATTGGCCCAAAGCTGTAGGCAGAAGGGAATTCCTCTGCACACTCCAAAAGCCCAGCCTCAGCACCTGAGGGTGTGGGTTGTGACCTGTACTTTTGTTCCCCTCCTGCTTCCCTCCTGGCCCCACTGGTCCCACAACGAGAAGGGACCGAAAACCATCTCCCAGGTGAGCGGGCACAGCACGAGCCTGCAGTTGGGATGCAGGAGACCACTGCAAACAGGTGAACTGATAATTCTTTTTGAAGCCTGCACACTTGCAATGACGATATGAAACAGTCCGTGCACTCTCTCCCAGGAGATTCGGGGACCCCTGGGGGCATCCATGTCCTAGCCAGTGTGGCAGAAGGTGACACTGCAGAGCACAGAAGTGTCCCAGTTTGCTTTGCTGCTGGAGGCAGGATCCCGGTCTGCTCCACTTACCTGGGCCAGGTGAGCGTGTGCTCGGTGAGTGCCGACAGCCACGCTCTGGGACAGTCATGGAAAAACATCCTGAGATCCCCAGGAGAGGAAGTGCCAATGAGCACAGCTCTGGGAAGCCCACCTGGTTAGACTACACCTGATTTTATCACCCTGTTCAGCTCCAGCACAACCACAGCAGTGCTGGGACAAGAGCTGGAGCCTCTAACTCCTCCGGCAGAGCCACGGCATGGAGCCAAGGGAGGAGGTGAATCATCAGCACAGTAATAACCACTCAGACTCCCTCTCTGGGAGACATAAATCAGCTTGTCAAGAGGAGTTCAGGTTCAGGCTCCTCCTATCCTGCCTGGCACGACAGATTGATAGAGCAAGATATTAAAAATCCTAACTGCATAACACGGCACAGTTCCATGATCTGGATGTGTTCAGCAGGTACTGTCAAATACAAATTTACACAATCTGCTCTAAGTCTGCTCCAACAACTTCTAATCAGGGAAGAAGCCACCAATCTTTTGAAAGAAAAAGAGCATTTTTAAGGTCTTTCCATACAGACATTTGCAGCTTGTTCCTATCTTTGCTGTAAGTGAGTATGTGGCACTGCACTGATGATCTACGTGCGCACTGACACATGCAACAGCAGCTTTGTCAGCCCTGGATTCATGGATCCGGGCCAAAAAGGATGAGATGGCAAAATGGGAGAGCACATGTGGACAACAGAGCTGACTGAAGAGAGAAATCCCTGGTGACTCTGCAGGGAGCTTTCCTTGAATGTTTGCCTGCTCTTCCTCCCGAGAGGAATGCTAGGATGTACAGCAGAATTAAATTAAATACCGTCCTAGGAAAAAAAAAATCCGGTAAATCAGGTATTTCTGCAGGAAGCACTGCAGAGATCCCTCTGTTTTGTACAACGGTTCTACAAGAGGAAATATCTTTGCAATTATCACGATGCCTCCCAGCCTGGGAGCAGGGCACTGGAAGTGTGGAAAGCCTGGAGGAACCACGAGGTGTGTGGCCACTTCCAGGCCAGCAGAAGACAGTGTGCTGTGATCTGCCTGCTCTGTTTGGGACATCTGAGGTTTGTAGTGTTCTAAGCAAAGAGCCATAAACCTCGTATTTTCCTGGAATTCACAAAATGGCAGATGCCAAGGCCAAGCAGCACTGCTGTCTGTGCAAAATGGACCCTTGTTTGGGATCCTGGAATGGTTTGGGTGGGAAGGGACCTCAAAGCCCATCTCATTCCATGCCCTGCTATGGGCAGAGACACCTTCCACTGTCCCAGGCTGCTCCCAGCCCCAGCCAACCTGGCCTCTGCGGTCCTTTCACCAGCTGGAAAAGCAAAACCAGTGACACACGTGTATCCTACAAACCTTGGCTTTCATGTGGACAAAACCACTGAATGTCTGCAGCAAGGATACCACCAGTATTATGAAATTGGATATTTTTTTCAGGAATCCTCTAGGTGAGGTTGGCATCAGCATTAACTCTGTTCCAGCTACCAAAATAAAATAAAAATCAGAGACTGGGACAGCCTCAGACAAGTCAAAGATGAATGATCACCTCCTTCAAGGCAGTTGTAGCTCCAGCTGTTGATTCATAAGCCTGAATCCCTTCATCACCCAAATAATCCTCACGAAACATAAGCAGGGAGACTCCAGAAGCACTTCCCTGCTTGTAAAACAACAGCTCAAACATCTCCCGCAAAAAATTAGGGCTTTTCACCTGGGAACCCAGGTTCAGCCAGGAATTCCACCTCACTGCCACTCCCTGCCATCTCCACAGAAAAATACCCCAGCCAGCCCCTGAAGCACGTGTAGAGGATGACATGAATCACTAGTTTCTCAACACACAGCTCGGTTTTCTAGCAGTTAGGGGGGCATAAACCAAATAATACCTCACTTGTGAATATTACTGATGACTCAGGTCCTTTTTACTAGGAGAAAAGCAGCTGTGTAAGTACAGCTTGAGGAGGACACTCATAAGCAAAGTTAGACAAAACAGAGTGTGGCAGCTCTGCTGATCAGGCAAAGTTCACCTATCCAGGGTAAGATGGGACTTTTCCTCAAGAAAAATAAAAATAATGAAAGCAGATTAGCAGTTAATACAAGAAAACTTACCTCTCCCAAAAGCAGGAATGCAGAATAACAGCATTGGGAAACAGCTGAAGATTAGATTAAATCCAGAGTTTTATCGTTTTGGAGGCTGCCAGGG
Organism: Callaeas wilsoni; assembly: GCA_013398955.1. Lineage (NCBI taxonomy): Eukaryota > Metazoa > Chordata > Aves > Passeriformes > Callaeidae > Callaeas > Callaeas wilsoni. Next base: position 83,193 of record VWPU01016452.1, on the reverse strand, counting down.
TTGCCTTGTGCAGTCAAGGTAATTGCATCAGACAAGGAAGACAAGGCTTGGCAGATTCCATAAGAAAGCTCTCACAAGGGAAAGCCTTGCTGGGTGAGTTTGGGACAGTTTCTGGGCACGTCATCCTCACCAGTGAAAGGAAACATGAATTTTTCACCAATTCTGTTCCTTGCAAATATAATTTTTTTTTGTCCTATTGCCCATTTTCTCTCCTTGAAAGTCCTTGGAAAAAAGAAGGATAAAGACTTGCTCTGAATCTGGCTGGCTGAAAATAGAAAGACAATCTGGCTGATTTGGGGATGAGGAATAAGGTAAGAACAAGAAGTTCTTCCTCTGGCAGAGATGTCAGGGTCTTGGCTTACACATGAAAGGAAGAAAACATCTGCTGTAGGAAACCTTCCAAAATAAATTCCTTTGCCTCTTTTCTCATACATCCAGCTACTGTTCAGTAATATCTATACACACATACATACACATAGATATATATAAAAAAACAAAAATCACAGCAAAAGAATCAACGATTTGCAAACTTCAAAAACAGAGCTGATCTTTTCTATGAGACACACATTGCATTTAAGCATTTTTTTCCTGGAGAAATCAAATGATTCCTGTTAATGTAGGAATCCCATTAAGGAACAAAAAAAGGAGCTTGTGTTTTATAACACACTTGGCATCTAAACCAGTTAAGAAATAAACTCCGGTTCTGATGTCAGAAGAAAGCAGCTCTAAAACAGCCAGCCAAAGACTTTCCATCCATTCTCACTTTGATGAATTGCTTGTTTATATCCCAGTTAATAAAAGAACATTCTGGCTTAATAAAAGAACATCCATTTTAGGAGCAGATGTAAAATTCGAATGCTCAATAACTTCTCAGCCCACACTTGCCTTACCTGATAAAGCACATCTTGTGGTATGGATATCTTATTCCAAGGTCTCTCACTGAATTAATGAGTGTAGGGTCTGCAAACTTACTCCTCTCTAAATTGTGAGTAATTTTCCCCAGAAGTTAATAACTAAATAATAAACTGCCTGGTCACAGCAGCTAATGAATCCAAGGTCAAGCCAGGAACTGGGAGCACGGCTTCAGTGTTTGTTCTGGCTCCAGACCCAGGGTGCCATTCAGCAAATTGAATTTTTAAAATTACAGCATCTATTTTCATAAGGAACGAACCTACAGCCTGCACTGGACACTGACCACTGCACTCCCAGCTCTTCCCTCTCTCCACCAGGGCTTAACACTGAGCGGATGCTTTTCCGAAAAAGACGGGGATTGCTGAACTCATTTCTCAGCCCGGCCTGGGGCTGAGAAATTTTCCCAAATTTTCCATGAACGCCACTGACCTCTCCATCCTGGAAGTGCTTCTTGAGCTGTTTGAGCATGACAGTGAGCTTCTTGGACTGCACCCCGCTGTATGCCAGCAGCATGCTCCCGAACTGCCGCTCCGTGATCCGCCCGTCCACCGGGTCGTGCCGCTCGAACTGCAAGGGAAAGGAAAGCAGGGGGATGAAAACAAGGAGCGGCAGAAAGCTCCACCCAAGGTATGAAGCATAAAAAAGGCACCATAAAAAAATTCACATTGCAGGAAACACTGGTGAAGGAGAAATCCTGATGTGCTCCAGTATCTGCTTTCCCCAGGATTGCCTCTCAGCGTTCTCCCTGTGTGCAATTCCTTGGACAGCTCTTGGGAGAAGCCTTTGTATCTCTCCCTCCCAGTTTTATCCCACAGGACTGAGCTAAGGAGTGGTTCCACAGTTGCTCTAAACAGGGACAGTGGTTAATAAACCAAAGAGAAGTCTTGTGGCTGGCACAGACCTTTCCCGTGAGAAGTTTTCTTCTCTTCCTTCTGTGTTCTATAAACAAAGATAAAGTTTGGATGTTATTAAAACAGTTCCTTGGGTTTGGACAGTTCAGGCCTGGCCCATTAGGCCCAGGGGGAGGATTTGAACTGGCCAATCTGGGTGACCTTTCGAGAACCTATATAAGCTGGAAACAAATAATAAAGACACCTTTTTTCTATGCTATGCGGAGAGTAAGTCCTCATGTCTCAACAGCGACTCACAGCGACAAAGTCTTGCAAAGGTCTTCTAATTTTACTCTTCTCTGCTCCAAGACCTGTACCAGTGTCCCAGCAAGGGAAGGTTCGTGGATGTCTCCAGACTTCACCTTCCCCAAGTTCTCCTCATCCTCAAACCCTCCCAGTCCCTGACTCTTAAAAATGCTGCTGTGAGGCCTCTGTAGAACTTCCAAAAAGCTTTTAGGCAGAGAAGGGTTTTCTCCACTAAAATCCATCTCTCCTGGCTTCCACTGCAGGGAAGGAGGGAAGAGCCATTCCCCAGCTTGGGAAGGTGCTGGGTGGGAGCACCAGGTCTTTGCCCACTGAATAATGGGCATTTCATCCTTTCCTTTTCCCCCCACCTCTGTGAATATACAAACAACACCATTAGACTTCACCCAGCTTCACAGGTCTCAGCACTCAGGATCCCTTATCTGGGATAGATTACATCCCTTCAGATTGATCAGGAAACACAAGACCAACACTCCAGCTGATCACAAGCCAGAAGATGACATTTAACAACAACATTCATTTTTATACTCATGGGGAACAACTTGGTACCACAGTGACATTCTGCTGCCTCCTGAGTTCACCATTCCTGCCTCAGCTGCTCTTCAGTGCTAATGAATTTTTAATTATTACCATATCAACCAGATTTTGGCTGTTTTTCCCAGGGGGACACCAAGGAACTCTTGATAAGTGAAGCACCAAGGCTGGAGGGATTTGTATGGGCGACTCTGACAGGAGGCAGATCCCAAATGGAGAAATTCTGCTCCTCAGCCCCCTTGTGCTTTCACCTGAGTGGCCCACACAGTTTTGGGGAAAAGAGGGTGGTTTTTACTGTCATCTGATACAGGCTTTGGGGATTGCTCATGATGCAAAACGTGGGCCTCTCCCATTCTCCTGTGCTGGGGGAAGGAGAGGGAAAACTCATTTGGAGGAAATGTTCTTCATTAAAAAGCAAAAGTAGTAGTTTCTGCCATGCCTGAAGACTGCGAAGAAGTTTTACAATGCCCCTGGGACACAAAAATTTGCCGTCAGTGCTGCTTCAAAAGCAGCACTGATGATTTCTTCTGCTGAAATATTTCTAATTTCATCCCCAAAGACACAAATCAGCATTTTTCTACCAACAGCCTTAAAATATCCTGAGTTTTAGCAGAGCTTTAGGTAGCATCTTTAATTAAAGGCTACGAAATGGGTCCAAATATATCAGATCAACCTCCTAAGTGGTGACTATGCTTAGGAAATCCCAAGTTGGTGTCTAAAAGCCCATTGACCCCCTCTCCCCCTGCCCTGCATTAAGGATCAGGCACTGGGCAGCTCCATGGGGTAACACAAGCAAGCACAGCTCCCTGCAGATGGGGAAATAAGGAACTCACAGGTTTTTTGGAACTAAACCTTCAGATTGTGGTCAGTTTTGTATTATCAGATGCAAAAAAGACCAGAAAGGAAAAATTAAAATACTTTTCATCCTCATTTTTCTACCAGTACAGCACACAGCTATTCACAAGAAATAAAAAAAAAGCCTGGAAACTATGGAATTTATGCTGCTTATTATTTATCTCACTTTAAAATGAACGTTTCTAACATTCAACCAGAACACTTAGATGCCCACTGTCACGTACAGTGGTGCTCATTGCAAAGGTCAGCCCAGCAAGGGGCTGGGAAGTGAGAGCTGGTCCACATCCAGCTCCCAAATTCCAATATAACCACCACTGAACTGAGAAAAAGCAACATCATCACGGTGAGGGATAAAGAAAGTTCAAATCTTGCCTCCAAGCTACTGTCAGATGCATTTAAATTAATTACAGAAGGGATAAGCAGGGCATGTCATTTAAAGATGATGCAGACAAATTTAGGGAGGGAATTCTGCTTATTTTTTTCTAGTATGTCAGAGATTGTGTTCATCCATAAAGAAACTGGGCTTCAAAGGATTTGTGAGTGGAAATCCATCGATTTCTGATGAAAGAAAAACCCCCAGCTACCCCTGACACCCCCTTTCCCACCTCCCTGGCCGGGAGCAGAGGAACATCCATGCTCCTCTACCCTCTGGAATGTCTTCTAGCCAAACACAACTCACCACTTGGAAATGAAGGAGGGTGCAAAGCCTACAGGAATTTTTCTTTCAGTACTCAATACACAGCCTACCAACAGTGCTAAGTGTTAAAATCCTCTGGGTATTGGAAAAAGCAGGAAAAGCAGTGCCCATTCCCAGGTCACCAGGATTATTTGCCTCCATGCACAGGATGATGCCATACAGGTTAATTTTCTGCTCACTGGGGTGGGGAAACAACCCCAAACCCTACAAGGAGGGGACGAAGGGACTTATTACAGGCAAACAAGTCCTCTGACAGCCTTTTTGCCTTCCATGGATCTTAAAGAAGGAAAAGCAGGGCCAAAGCAGCCGCTCAGCTGGCATTGCTGGGACCTGCCAGAGGGGGACGGAGCAGCTCCTGCTCCCAGCATCCCACCGGGGGAAACAGAGAGGACAGGGGGGTCCTACCCCGCCCCAAAATCTACACACACAATCGGACAGCGAGCCCAACGCCTCCGGAGCAGCCTCCACTCGCAGCTTCCACTCGCAGCCACTTGGTGCCAGCAGTGGATTCTGCATCTGCACAAGGCAAGGAGAACGGGATGGAATGTTGGCCGGTGTTCTTCCTCCAGGCCAGGACACCTGAGGTGCTGAAGAAATTAGCTTGACATAAAAAAGGCAGTGATTTGAAATTCATTAAAAGCCAACGTGACGTGAAAGGAAATCCCACGCATTTATGGAACAGTTCAGCAGGAACTGTAGTGAAAGGACAGGAGGGAATGGCTTCAAACTAAAAGAAGGGAGATTTAGATTGGATGTTAAGAAGAAATTGTTCCCTGGGAGGGTGGTGAGGGGCTGGCACACGGTGCCCAGAGAAGCTGTGGCTGCCCCTGGATATCCCTGGAAGTGTCCAAGGCCAGGCTGGATGGGGCTTGGAGCAGCCTGGGATGGTGGAAGGTGTCCCTGCCCACGGCAGGGGTGGAAGGAGATGAGCTTTAAGATCCCTTCCAACCCAGGCCATTCTGGAATCCTATGGGAGGGGAAGAAGGCAGGAGAAATGGGGTGCAGCCCTTCACCTCACCAGCTTTGCTAGCTCAGTCCCAGGAACCAGTCCAGATACACAGCAGGGTACTCCCTGATGTTTTGTTATTTAAAAGATTACCCATAACCTTAAACATGCGTTAAACAGTCCCAAAACTCCCCCCCAAACCTGATAGGATGAGCATATTCCTGCTCCTCTATTAGATGAAATGCCCAATTTCGTTCAAATAACCCCACTCTCCTTCCTTCTGAGAGAAAAGCTTCCTCACATGAGGAGAGCAGAGGACAAATAAGCAATTCTCCCTGCTTCTACATCTCCTTAACTGCACAGCTTTATGGAAAGGCAATACAAGGATCCATCATAAAACAACAGACCCACATTATCTTTTCTTCCTTGCTTCACTGTTTTTTCCCTTCACTAACTCAATCCACTTTCCCCTGCAGGAAATCAAATCCCAGGCTCTGAGGAGCATCCAGCCCAACCCAATTCAGAGACACCACCATGAGAAACATCCTGGTGGGGGAAAAAAAAAACCTGCTGGAAGTTCCTAAATGCAGACATTGGTTTCCTTTCATCTCTCCTTCTGTCAGCAAGGCTCACGGGTGGGAAATGAAGGGGCTCCGGTGGCCTCAGAAAAAGGCCAGGTTTGGGTACCACACACTTCTCAGGGGAAGGTTTCTCTTCCCAGCTGACTCTCCTTCCTTCTCAGTGACTTTGTCATAACCAAGAGCATTAACAGGGGAAGATTCTACCTAAAACTCCAGTGCTAGAATCCTCTCTAACCAGAGAACGGGAGTTTAAAAAACTGCTGAAAAAAGGGGGAGCAGTGTTTTGTGATTGCTGCCACCGGACCAAACTGGGCTCGAGAGAGCAACCCCTGCTCTGCAGCTGGGGAGGGGACACCAAAGCCCTCAGAGAGGGCTCAGTATCCCCAGACAACCACGAGTGGATGTGAAAGCCTCCCATGGAAAAGCAGGATAAATTGTGCCTGGAGGTTATGCCCCTCCTTCCTAACCTGGCATTTTTGGGCCGGACACACACTGATGCCTTGTGCCTCTTGCTTTGTTTGCTGAAGAAGAAGATGGCTAAAATAACCTCCAGGCCTTTCCACTTGGCACAGGCACAAACAGCATTTAGGAGCCACCAAATCCCTTCGGTGCGAGAGAGAAACACCCAGCTGTAACACGAGCCAGCAGGATGGAAACACAGCTCAGACTTCTCCTAAAGCAATGCCAAAAGGATATACTTCCATCCTCTTCAAACACTCATATTAGCTAAATATCCAGCTGTATTTTAGCAGGCTCTTAAATTTCTAGGAAGGTTTCCCCTAAAAACCAATCAAACAGATGATGTATTCCCTACAATCTCAAAGCAAGGATCTTAAATAAATAAATGGATGTGTGCCACATTCCTAATTGAGATAGCAAAGAGAAATACATCTTCAAGGACTTTTGGATGGAGAGAGAAGTGTTGAGGGATGATTCCTGAGCTTCTTTCTACTGGTTAAAAAAAACTTCCATAGAAGAAATATTGCTAATACTAATTCTATCAGGTGTAGGGGTAGTTGAAAAAGGTGACCTGTTCCCAGAGCTGCTCTGTGCATAACAAGGAATCAAAAGGGTCTGGGAATTATGATTTGTAGGGTAATATTCAGATTCATAATATATGACCCTTTAAAGTGGTATTTGCTCAAAGCTTTATTTGACAGGCTGTAATACATTATTTATCTGCAAACTACTGCAGCACTGGCTCTGTTTACTGTTCTGGAGAAAGAGGCTGCCAGGATCTCTCGTCAAGTTGCATATACAACTATGACAGGAAGAAAAAGAAAGGGGAAAACACTATCTATCTCCCTAAATCCCAGCAACCTCGGCCGTCCAAAAAAATTTAATGTATTTGTGAGTAAGCTGAAGTGTTTGCACAGGCACCAAATTACTGCCAAAAAAAAAAAAAAAAAAAAGAAAGGCAAAAGTTTCTAAAGGCTTTTTTGTTTGGGAAGATTAAAGATTTAAAATACTAATTTTTTTGGAGGGGGGATGATTATGCTGAAAGGTTTCTTCTGTGGACATGGCTCTAAAGCACTGGGTTTCGAAAGATGAAGCTCAGACTGCTCTGGACAGAGGCTACAAAGAGCCCCCGGGTGTAATTACTGCATTATTTGGTAAAACCCACTCAAATACACAGCTCTAAAGATGTTCAGAGCTGCCAACAGCAGGAGGAATGAAAATGGGAAGGAGGAAATGCCAAACCCAGCCTGGACCATCGCTTCTCTTTACCTTAAAAAATAATAAAGAAATGAAGGAAATGGGAGCTATTTTCACATGAGAAAAATCCAATCTTCCAAATGCCTTCCCTGTTCACACTTTCCCCGCTCTGCCTAAGTGAATATGTAGCAGCCAGGTTAAAAATGTCCATGTGTCAGCAGCAGTGCAATCCCAGCAGACCTGATGCTGGAGAGAAGCTCTGGAGATTTCATCGACCTTGGCAAGCCACTGCTGCCTGCAAGGGGGAAAAATTCATTCCCATCACCAGCCACTTGTTCCGCTTTAATGAGCGATTAAGAAAAGGTTATGTAAAGATAGCTGCACCTGAACTTCAGCCCCATGAATGAAAATATCTTCCTGCAGGCTCTGAGCAGATCCGTGCTCTGAAATTCCGTGCAGCGAGGGAATGAGAGGAAGGAAACCTAAGGAAATGGATGCAGTAATGCTAAGGAAAAAGGGACATGTCTGAAAAATTAAAGGGATGGAGAGGGGGAAGAGTTGAGCAATCTCCTCCCATGCCTGCTCTCCAGACCTGGCTCTGTTAGTGCCATTGCTGCTCTTGACAATGCTCCTGGTACCAAGGAACAGGGCAGTTTTCTCATCCTGCACGCTCCCTGAAAAAGAGGAAAGTTCACAAGCAGAACAAACTCCCAACCCTCCTGCAGGAAGACACACAGGACAGTGGAGCTGCAAGCATCCGAGTGAAGCCATTACTCTGAAAAATACCAATATCCAAGTCTCCATGGAACTGCTGTACACAGTTTTATTAAGAAATACAGCTCCCTCACTGCCTGTTAAGAGTTCATGCTGTTTTCTGCTCGACCTTGGTGCTCAATTCCCCCAAGAAGAATAAGTTTGTAGGAGTTTAATTCAGCCTAGCAGGGAAAAGGGTCCTGCTCCCACGTCCTTCCTGCATCAGCAGAAGCAAAGCCAGGGCTGAAGCACAGCCAGCAACGTGTGGAGGTGCAGAACAGCTCTGAATTCAGAGCCTGAAAGGGGAGAAAGAGCGAGAGGACTGAGGAGTTTGTTCATCCAGCAGAAGGAGGAGGCGGAAGCCAGGTACCTGCTACAAGAACACGTTCACTCAGACATCCCCAACCTCTTGCCCAGCAACTTTTGCCGCTCCCTGGCTGTTGGCTATCTTGGTTGTGCACACATAAACAAGAGCATCTGTGCTAAAGAGCTTGTATTTTCTAATTCATGGGCTCTGATACAAACCTCCACACATTCCTGTGGCAAGGTAATGAATCCAAAGAGCACTCCTGGGATTTTATTTGCAGGGGTCCCACATAAGGCTCTGCTGCACTGCGGGAGCTCGGCAGTGGATTTACACACCCTTCATAAACCTGCTGGTACAGAGCAAAGCCCTCCACTGCTGCTAATGATGCAATAAATAGAAATTCCAGTAAAATCCTCCACGGCTTCCCCTGCAGAGCCACTGCATCAACCATGCTGAAGCCAGCTGGTTCAAATACAAGCGAGGCAGCAGTGGGTGTTCTCTCACCAGGTGGTTGCCCCATGAAGCAGCCATCCCAAACACGAGGATGCCACAGCTGCTCCTTTGTGTTCCAGCCTATCCCAGCCATGCTCACAAGGAGCTGCAGCACGTGTACTGCCACACCATGCCAGCCTCACTGGCACACTCCTGGGCCACTGGGTATTTTGGTGACCAGGGACAGGACCCAAGGGAACAGCCTGAAGGTCTGTCAGGAGTTTAGGCTGAATATTGGGAAAAAGTTCTTCCCCCAGAGGGTGGTCAGGCATTGAACAGGGTCCAGGGAATGGGCATGGCCCCAGGGCTGCCAGAGCTCCAGGAGTGTTTGGACAACGCTCTCAGGCACAGGGTGGGATTGTTGGGGTGTCCTGGGCAGGGCCAGGAGTGGGCCTCCATGATCCTTGTGGGTTCCTTCCAAACCAGGACATTCTGTGATTTTACAGCTGACATGCAGATGCTCGATACGCTCTTATAATCCTGAGGTCCCTAAAACCACCCCATAGACTCTTCCTCTGCTTTTGAGAGTGAGGCACTGGGAGAATTTGATTTCTCTGGTGCAAATTTCCTCACGTGGACTAGGGAGGAATCAGTTAGGAACAGCATTTATGGCACCTTCTGACTGAGGCACAAAGACCAGCTTTCAGTAACTCATCTGTGACAGAGAACCCCCCACCCACCAGCATTCCCCCTGCTTAATGGAAAAAGGGACTGGAATTCAACTTGCCTTGGATTTCAACTAAGCTTTCCCTGGTGCACACTTAGGCATTTCATTACCTGCTCTGCTGTTCCTGATTGATGAAAATGACTTCCCTCAGACTCCTTTACAGTGACTCCTCGTGTTTACTGAGACAGTTATATCTCCCTTCTGTCTTTCCTTTAAGCTGCACATGCCATGGCCTCATAACTTATCCCTATTCTCAGATTTTTTTTTTTTCCCATAATAATGTTCCACTCTGAATTCTTCCCAAGTCTTTGGCTGACATTGGACAAGAACTGAATGCCAGCTTTTCCCCAAACCTAGCTGAGATAGTGCAGTCAACCTGAAAGCTTCACGTGACCATTTCCACTCACATGCCAAGACAAAAGCAGGCTGCCAGCACTGAATGCTGTCAAGAGCAGGATGAGCTGTCCAAATCACTTCCACTGCCTGCCTAGAAATTCCCATATTACATATGTATATGCTGGGCCTCCTTAGCTGCAGAGTTCCCTGATGTGAAGCTACTCACAGTGCTTGGATGATCCCACTTTTAACTGGACATGTCACGAAAATCTGTCACCCACCACACTTTCATGGCTATCCATCAAAGGCAGGGACATCAGCCTTACTTCTGCTCCTGAACTTCTAACATGTGAAATGCAGAACAAGGAGTATGGAGGTCTGCAGGGTCTCCTGGTAACTCCCCTCTCCTTGGCACTAAATCCATCGTGGCTTTGTCCATCTCTGACTTTACCTCTGGAGGGCAAAAGCCTCCATATCCAGATCCTCTTTTCCTGCAGAGCTGTTTAAAGGTTATTAGTTATCAACATACCTTTTATCTAGTCAGGGCATGACAACAGTGACACAGACACATCGCTCATCCTCTGGGATAAACAGAGGGCACACTTTAGGCTTTCTGTATTTAGCCACCAGCCCATCCTCCTCACCTTCCCCTGCAGCCAGGTCAGGAAATCACTAACAAACAACCCAAACAACTTTTGTACCTGTCATTAATTGCCCTACTGAAGAGGCAATTCCACTGGTGCTGGTTTGGCTTTTCAGATGTAAGGATGATGTGAAGGAAGAGAAAGCAAATCTGGGACTAAAGCAAGAGTTACAGATATACAGGATATAGATACAGAACTAGGTGTAGAACTGAGAAAACTATGTAAGTATACAATACCCATTACAGCATTGCTGAAAAGGCAGAATTCCTAAGGAAAAAGGGAAAACATTACATTCCCCATCATTGTTCCCACAGGGGCTGGGTCAGTGGTGAGGTTGAAGTGAGAGGATCAGTAAGTAAAGGACAACTTTGAGAGACAACACAGCTAATCGTGACAGAGGTTGTCATAAAGGTGACTTAAAATCAAATTAAAATGTCTTGTGTAAGTTCAATAGCAAATTGACCTCCAAAAAGTCCGAGTTTTGGGCCCTTCCTTACGAAGCTCAGCCAATCTGACCCTGTCAGACTTCATTTTTCAGGCTACTCCAAACAATTTACTTAAGTTACTCATTTTTCCCCTAAATGACTGCAGCAGAAACAAAGATATGTGACTCATTACTGCAAGCTTTGCTGCCTGTGTTAACAAATCACTGAAAAGTTGTATTGCTCTGCCAGCCTATATAAAAACAAGGCAGAATCCCAAAAAATCTTGAGCAAGCTGGTAACAACAGAGCAGTTTTTAATACCTGGTACGGCATTACTTGGATACTAACTATTCCAACACTGGAACTCAGAAAGGCACTTACAGATTTAAGTTATTACCCTAAAACCCAACTGAGCAGCATCAGAACTGCCTTCTGAAACCAGCATATTTGTTAAGACAGGCCTGAGATCCCAAAGGATCTAGGACTTTCTAATGAGGTGTGTGCAGATGGAAGAGCATTCATCACCCTACTCCATAAAAACCAAACCAGGCAGTAACTGTATTGGCACTGGCCATGAAAATTTCAGGAATTTCCAGGGTAAGGAAGTGACTCCCACATCACCTGTCCCAGAACAGACACAGAAAATAAGGAATTTTCCAGATGACAGTTGTACCTTTGCCATATTCTTACAGAATCCCATTTTACTTTGCCTGGAAGACCTTTTTGTTGGGAGGGACATTGGGGCATCCCCAATCCTTGGGTAAGATGACAAAATACGGAGATTAAATCAGTGCTATCAGCAGGTTTTGGGTTGCCTTGCAGGGGTGACAAAAGCATGGAGAACAAAGGGCTCACGCATCTCTTCTACATGCACTTCCAGAATCCCAAAAAAATTTAGGCTGGAAGAGCCCCACAGGCTGGCTAGGACTCCTTTTGGTCCAAGGAATATCTGGGACAGGCACTAACAAGCAGAAATAGCATAAATGATGATGTCAAGTCCTATTCATCTTCCAGACTCAGAGATCTTCCACTCAAAAACCAAAAGAAGAGCCCATCACCGCCTGTCCATCGGGGACACGTCAGAGCTGCAGAGCCTGTCCAGACAAACTTGTCACTGTCTGTCAAGATAAGCCACAAGAAGAAAGGACTTCTGCCTGTAGCACCCTGCCAGGATCTCCATTTGCTGGGCTGGTTCCTGTGGCTCAGCCTTAGCTAAGCAGGGCCACCCCCTAACCCAAAAAACTGAGCACATCTTTCTCCAAGTAGCCAAACCCCAAAAGGTTGTAAAATAAGGCATTAAAAGCTTCTCCTCTACCTCTGGCTGTGGTTACTTTCCTCATCCTTCGCTTCCTGCAACTGAGTTGACTGGTGAGGCTCCATAAAATGATGGAAAATATATTTGCATCCAAAGGAGAAAAAAAAAAAAAAGCAGAAGATAAGAAAAAAAAAACCCATCAGGCCATGGTTACTTAAACCTGCTGTCAGCACTTCTGCCATAAAGAACATTGAAATGTTCAGGGCTTTGTCTGATTTAATTCCTCTGTGAGAGTTTCTGCTGAATCTTAGCAAGAAATATGCATGGATATTTTGATTTAAAAAAAAAAGGAACTAAAATCAGTAAGAAGAAAGATAAAGTGGGTTCAGATGGTCAGAAACTATTGTTCCACCTTCAGTCATCAGAAAATAGCTCTCAAATGTATGAACTGCAGAAATGCCTGGGTCCTGAGCTGAAGGGAAAACAGCTTTTAAAAAAAGGTCTTTCTTAAAGTCGATTTCTTTTGGAAGAGACAAAGCCAGCATCCCAGTTTGAGAACAAAGGCTCCGGCTCACTCGTGGGCTGCACCAGCCCCAGGAGATTCTTCAGACCTGCATTTCCCCAAGGACTTCCCTGGAGCTGTGAACATGAACAAAAACTGGGTTTCAAACCAACATCCCAGCTCCAGAGCATGCTCCAGTTTTACGAGCCAGCAAAGGAGGAGTAGATGAGGGAACAAGAGTCCAGCTGAGCACCAACACTTCTCACATTTTCCTGATTTACACGGGTCAGGGTAAACCCTTCTCTTCTCAGGAGACATCTCATCTCTGAATTACCACGTTGTTAAAGTGGCTGAGCACATTAGGGCACTCCTTGGGAAAGGAGCAACACAAACCCACCAGACACTCGTGTGAAAAGCTCCTCAGCTGTGAACAAACACATCAAATGTGCAGCAGGGAGTCAAGGTGGGAGATCACGTCAACAGAGAGAAAAGCTGAAGGGGAGAGAAGCCACGCTGCATAGTGCTGAGGACAGAAATAGGCCTGTTTTGCCTAAATCAATGAGAGCTATGAACAGGAAAATCAGGGCTTTAGTAGCATGAACTCAGGGAAAAGTAAAGTTTGGCAGAACAGAACCAACAATGCTTCAGTGGAAATGACTATCAGGAATGCCAAGCACAGCCTGGTGCTGTGCTCCAGGGTGCTGGCAGGGAGTCAGTAATGATGCCTTTATGATATCTGATAACTTATCCAGACAGAAATATCTTTTGTTGTCCCCAGTTATAACTAACCTGTTAGGAAAGCAACTATTAGCCAGGAAGATGCACAATTGACCAAAATCATTAAAAACTAAATTGTCACAGCAGGAAAAGAAGAACAAGTACCATGAAACTGAAAAAAAAAATCCCCATTGCTTCTACATGGGGGAAGTGGGGACCCATGGAGGGAGCACAGGGTCAGGAACACTTCAGTGCCCACCCTTGGAGTGAATATGGCAGTGGAAAACCAGGGAATAGAACAATCTCTGCTTCTCTTGCCTTTACATTCAAGTTAGAGCTGACGTTTCTTCACCTTAAAAAGTATTTTATTCGTTTCAGTTTGCAGAGGCACTGAGGAAAAGCACCAGTTCACAAAGAACACTGTCTTCAAGCAGCCTATTCCCCCTGTGAAGGCAGGGCCACACCACCTGCTTTAATGACCATGAAATGAAGGCAGCAAAGTGGGCAATTGCCTTCACAAAAATAAAATAATCAGGCCTTGGGTCAGTTTCTTACTCGGATTTGTAAACTCCAAATAAAAAAGGGAATAAATTCAGTTTCACATTGCAATGACTGACTTGATAAGAACTTAATAAAATGCTGATCACACAACCTGAACATGTGAGCAGTAATACACCAGGCTGAAGCGGCAGAGCTCTGAATACTGTTGTCTTAATAGGCTGGGGGGCATCTTCTTGTGCACAAATCCTGATTTCCAATGCAAATAAAAGCCTGGCTTTGCTCAAGCCAGGTTGAACCTTGGAGCCTGATGCAGCGATGGGCACCATTTCCAACTGAGTCAGTTCTACCTGGGAGCTGAGACACAGATCAGCAAGTCCTCTGTTGCTGTCCTTGCACTGATTTTATAACAAAACAACCAAATTTTGAAGGGTGATGTTTAAATTCAGGTTATGTGACTAGGAGCAGGAGGCTGGGAGCTGCTGTTAAAAATCGGGGTAATGCAAATTAAAAAGGAGACTAAATCCAGAAGAGATGGACGACATTTCTCATAAAACATTAATCCATGAGTGAGCAACAGAGGTGACATAATAGAGACCACCTATTTAGCAGGATTCAAACAAGCCTTGAACACTTTCCCAGCAGAAACATTCAGAATAACAAAGCAAACAGAAAAGGTGGGGACAAAAGCAGAGATGAAGAGTTTTGGGAATGCTATAAATCCTGGTCCTTTAGGGCACAGCTCACTGATTAGGACTGAGACAAACCTTCCTCAGCAAGGTAGCAACAGGTCACTCACAACCTCTGTTGTTTTTTCTTTAAATCCTCTCAATCAGCAGTGCCAAGGCAATAGCCAGGCATTTAGAGGGACACACACCCGGGATGTGCCAGCTGCTGCTCCAAATCCACAAGAACAGCCACCAACAAATGCTGGAGATGTTCCTTGGGGAGTGCCACAGGCACTGAAATGCTCGTCAGGACTTTAACAGGTTGGATCTGTGAGCCACAGCTGTAGAAATTCCCTGTGTGCCCTTCCCAGGCTCTTGCTCCTCCTCCCGAAGCCCCATCCTGCAGCACAACCCGTGCTGCACTGCCCTCCCCTGTACAAAAAAAGCACGCCAGACCTCAAGCTTCAGAATATCGTGCTGCAGCTTGCGCTGGAAGTCCAGGAAGTGGGAGATGGTCAGCTTGCCCTTCAGGTCAGCCCCGAAGAAGTAGGTGGTGAGGGCGGAGTTGAAGCCGGTTTTGAGGGTGTTGCCGGTGGTGGAGCGGTCCCGGTGGCGCATGCCCATGCTGGTTTGGGAACGAATGATGCTCTGCACCTAAAAATGACAGGGAGGATGTCGCAATCAAAACCATACCAGTCCAGTACCAGTATGAAGTACTCCGTGCTCAGCTGTGCCATCCTCCTTTCGTCTCCTCCTAAAACAATTCTCAAAAGACACAACAATTCAAAAATTTGGCTGAACTTAAGAGAATCACAGAATAAGATCACTTCCAGCCCGAATCAAAGACCATCTGGTTCCAAAACCCTTCCATGGGCAGGGACACTTTACACTAGACCAGGTTGCTCCAAGCCCTGTCCAGCCCAGCCTTGAACACCTGCAAGGATGACGAGTCCACAACCTTTCTGGCCAACCTAGGCCTTGGTTTTTTCAGTTCCCTTTAAAGAAAGAAGAGAATCAAGTGCTTAAAATGAGTTTTAGGAAACAACTCAGCCAGTTTGCAGATAAACATTCTAGCGCTGATCCTACCCCTGGTCAGCAGAGCAGCTTCTTCCCAGCAAAATCCCAGGAGGTGGGAAAGCTACGGCAATGGTGGGAAAGAAAAAACTCTTCAAATGTTTTAGAGCTTCCACTCCTTTACTGCCCATCCTTGTGAGCTCACACCAACCCCAGTTAGCTCACAATACATTTCCCTCCCACTTGTGCACAAATCCTGGGATTTTCAACCCAAGGGCACCCTCTCCTTGCTGCCTGTTGCTCTCTGTCACAGCTGGAAGTTCCTCCATCCCTGCGGCTGTGCCACCCAGCACAAAAGGCTCTTCAAAAAAACTTCCCCACCCCATAAAAGATGCCAAAAGGTTGACCTTGAAGGATGTGACAGCCTGAAAATCCAAGGGTGTGTTATTTTAAGGGTTCTGTGCAAATTTGAGGGGGCAGCCAAGCCCAATGCAGTCATCTCCTCTCTCCATCAAATATCCCACTGAACTATCCAAGTCGGTCTGAGTGATTATTGCTGGGATATGAGAAGCCAAGCTTATTCTCGGTGTAGTAACTGATCTCTTCCAACAAGGCAGCAGAAGGATTCATATTAAGGACAACAAGTTTGAAAAAGGAGGGTGAGAAAAGCCACCTGACAACACAGGCTTCCCAAAGTTCCAGCAAACACCGCTGCTTTGCCATCAGCCTCTTCCCCCCGCCGACAAAAGTTGGAAGGGAGGAAGAAAAGCAGCTGCCAAGAGCTCCAGCTGTCACAAGGATGCCAGAACCTCATTATTGTGGTATTCAGCATGTTCAACTTTTTCCTATTGAGAGAGTGAGTGCTGGAACAGCCCCAAAGGGGATGCTCTGGAGGAAAATGCTGTGCTATTGCTGCTGGGTTCACCTTGCTGGAAACCCTGCATCCGAACCAGAGACTGGTGGCCGTTCTTCCACTACAAGGGAAATCAAGTCGAGGAGAAAATCGAGAGGAAAAAAGTACAGAAAAGAGTTTTCAAGGCTTTTTGGTCACTCTGATGTGAGGAAGGACGTGGGGTGACCTAATTTGGCCTTCCAGTGCCTGAAGGGAGCCTGCAAGAAACATGGAGAGAGACTATTTACAAGGGGTAATGGCTTCACACTGAAAAAGAGGAGCTTTAGACTCAATAAGAGGAAATTCTTCTCTGTGTGGGTGGCGAGGCCATGGCAGAGGTTGCCCAGAGAAGCTGTGGCTGCCCCATCCCTGGGAGTGTTCAAGGACAAGCTGGACAGAACTCGGAGCAACCTGGGAGAGTGGCAGGTGTTCCTGCCCATGGCAGGGGGGGTGGAATGAGATGACCTTTAAGGTCCCTTCCAACCCAAACCGTTCAGGAATTCTCTGATTTTTGCACTGTAAACAGCAACTCCTTAGTTCGCTTTGTGCTCCACTGGTAACTGTGAGCTCTGCATGCAGCACATTTTGGAGACAAATATTTATAAACTGTCTGAAGCGAGGCAATTTATGGCCAGCTTGGATAACTGCCCCTGTTTCTACATGAGTGTTTACCAACTGCAGACTGCTCCACAGAGCAGCTCTTCCTGGGTGTTATTTATATGGAGTCCTATGGCTCTCTTTGCCTCTCCCATCTGTAACAAGTGTCAGACAGGTTGAAAATCGACCTGTTGGCTCTGGAGCCAAAATGATTTAACCAGTCTCTTTTTTGGGTAATCCTTTTAATGCCCAGAAAGACAGGCACCACTGCAAGGAGCTGCACTCACCCACAGCTCATCAATCATACAAGGACGTGGAGCTCTGAGATGCTCCACTGTTTTTTGTTCATATTTCAGCCTAAGTGTTTGTGATGTTTCATCTTTTGTACCAGATGAGGGAGGAAAAAAAAATCAATTATAATAGTTAAAGACTCAAAGAGAAATCACCAGTAACACTGCCTGCGAGTTCACTACTTTTCAGCCAGCTTTTATTTAAAAATAGAGGAGTAAACTAACAATTTACATGCCAAAGGATGAAGAATTGAAGACAATACTGATGCAGGCACCACATTATTCAGGACTAAGCACTAACCACATGCCTCAACTGGATAAAAAACCTGAAACTCTTCAGCAGGGCCTGAAGAAATTCAGCCATTTTTTATTATGTAGTTAAAGCCTCTAACTTAGTCATATATTAGCTAAATTACCGAAGTAAGTTTCTTTCCTGATGAGGTTTTCAAACATCAGTGAGAAGAGGGACCTGCAGTTGGCTGCCTCCAAAGACCACGTGTGAGGGAGGAGTAGGAAGTTCATTCCCAGGTGCTCACAGCCAGCAGGGATGGAATGATGTTTCCCTGATGGTCCTTTTCTTGCCCTTCTTTTTCCACCCATTCTCCCCAAAATGATGTTGCTCTTTTAATCTGCTGCATAATCCCCTGAGAGGGCCAGTTCCAGCTGCTCCTGCCAGGTAAGATTTACAGGACAGAGCTGCAAACCCTGCCATCCTTCATGCTCTTCCTGAGGCATTTCCATAAGGAGTGAAAAAGAGGATTTATCGTATAAACAATTGTTTGTAATGTTATATGTGTGCATAATGGGATATATGTGCCTCCCACTGGAGCTGTGTTTGCTCTTGCAGCAAATCAGTATCTTCACAGGTATCTTCTCACTTTCCAAAACAGCTCCTTCATCCTCTGACTCTCAGGGTCTGGAAGATCAGCCTTCACCCAAATATTCTGATGCTAACCAGGAACTTTATTCCTTTCTATACAGGCAGTGATGCATGTAACCAGCTTAACAAAAATATCTTCCCCTTCCTAAGGACTTTTATGTGACTTATTGCATTTATAACTTCCCCTGGCCTACCGGATGATTTGAAATCATTTCATTCAATTTTGTACCTTCATCTTCCTAGCGATTAGGAAACATTCATCCTGTAGAAATGTTCCTTTTTCACTTTACATGGCTCTAATAAAAAAGCCAAACATGACACCTGCGTTAGCACCTTGGCATCGCTGCACTTTTAGTAGGAGGTTAATCGTTCTCTGCTGTTCTTAAATTCATCTATCTCCATAATTGGTTTCATTCTAGAACATTACAACTACCATAAATCACCTTTTGGACTGTTCAGTATGATCACATGGCTGCAGTGGAGCGCTGTCTCCATGTGCTATGCAGATAGAAGGAAGAACAATGATTTTTACTTGGGGAAAGGAAAGAAAGGAAGGAACACGAACAAAACCCCAGGTTTGTATTTCAAGCTGTCAAGTGAAGTGATATCAGACTGCAGATAAACACACTCCAATCCCCTCACAGTCCAAAGGGTGCCTCTAAAACCCTGCACGTACCCAGATATATTCCATGGCTCTGGAGCAAGCTCGGGACGATGACATCAATACACACAGGTAATAATTTAAGGAGGATGACAGCAAAAGATTAGAAGGGCAGGGTAATTCAACAGACCTCCTTTGCCACTAGTTCTTCCCATTTATAGCAAGTGCCCCAAGCATGACCTTGTAGAGACTCTTCTGCAGTTAATTACTCATTGAGCCAACTGATGAGTAAGAATCTGTCCCTGGATTCTCCAGGGCTGCTTTGTTCTCAGGTATCACTTTGTAAGTGCATTTAAATTTCCTTTTATGAACAGCACACACAGGTGATTCAGGATGCGACTTCAGGATGTTTATAAGTTCCCAATATCTTAAGGCTAGAAATAGGCAAGAAAAATCACATTCTTCTGCCTGGGGAGGACAGATCTTTTCCCCACTGATGGCTCGAGCCTTCAATCTATTCTCACTCGGACACAACCATAAATCACAGCTTATAGGAGGAGCTCACCAGTATCAGACATGAAGGCTAAACTCATTAAAAAACCTGCAGCAAAGTCCCTGCTGATGAAGCCTTGTAAGAAGTAGAGGACTAATGAAAACATGCTCTCAATAACACGTTTTTGGATTACATTGGAATAAGCGGATAAATTCTCCTCTGAAGCAGACTTACCTTGGCTATTCTCTAAAGACAAAATTAAGGAATGCAGTAGAAGCTGTGAAAGAAGTAGGATCAAAACTGCACTTTATCAGTAGAGTGAAAAAAAGTTCTTTGTCTACTTTGAAGGTGACTTTTAGTAAGGAAATGTTACAGAATCGTAGAATGGTTTGGGTCGGAAGGGACCTTAAAGCTCATCCAGTTCCACCCCCTGCCATGGGCAGGGACACCTTGCACTAGACCAGGTTGCTCAAAGTCCCCCCCAGCCTGGCCTTGAATGCTGGTGACAAGGTCACAGGAAACCAGAGTTTGTACTGATGGCTGTCCTGGTTGAATGAAAAATTTTCTCTTGAAATATCCAGTTTAAAGAAACAAACAGCAAGCACTGAAGCAACACAGCAGAGCACAGAAGGGAAAGGTGCAAACCAGCACTAAGCACAAATATAAAAGGCAGTAACATCACAGAGGAATGCTGTGCTTATGGCTAAGGTGCCACAGCACTGATCGTTCAACTTGCCTGCTCAAACTCTTCCATGTCCACCTCGCCGTCACCGTTCAGATCAAACATCTTAAAGGCGATTTCAAAATTCCTCTGGGGAGCTATACAAAAAACCAACAAACCACAAAAACCAGTTAACGAAGATACAAAAGCTCGATTCAAAAAAGGCACAAGTTCTGAATGACTTTATTGAAAAGCAAGTTTGCCTAATTCTTTCAATTTTAGTAAGGAAATGCAGCTCTTAGGAACATCTAGCTATGAGCTTCATGGTGCTCCTTTTACCAAAGGTCTTGACAAGGAGCTGTGAGGAAGAGATATTTCTGGAACATTTATTCTATTTACAGGTGGAAAAAGCAGGAAAGCAAGATGCCATCTGATACTGCTAATGACAATTAACAGAAAATGATGCTGCAGCCAGAGCTCCAGCCTGTTCCATACAGCTGAACACCAGCTTGGCCAGAGGATGCTCCTCAGGCACTGCACTCTCTGTGCTTCCCGTGGGTGAGGAGCAGACCTGGAATCTGGGCAGTTCTCAGCTCTTGCCTCGCTGTAGAAATTCAAACAAATCATGACCACCCTGCCTCAGCCCAGCCATGACACTGAGATAAGGCGTGGGCTGGAGCTCCCGAGCTGAGACACCGCCGTACCTTATTTTTCATTGCATTTAGTCTGTGCTGTCATGGTTTATTTAGTTTGAACTGCAAAAGCATCACTTCCCAGCCAACCACGCTCTTTTCCCTGCATCCCACCACGGAATTTCAGTACATTTCCATTTTGGGCTCTGTAACCCATCACCGTTTGAGGCTACAACGCGGAGCCACAATTTTTTCCCAAATTAAGTTAATACGTGAGGATTTATCATGCTCTGCTACTTTCAAATACACACCTCCTACAGGAATTATGGTGTTTGCTGGGATTTCTAGGGAATCCTCTAGGCTATAACTAATGCTAAGGCTGTCATCTTAAATGATCCGTTAAAATTTTAGCTCCTTTTTTCACTTCCCACCCAAATCTAACGTAGATCACTGGTGAGGTTCATCCCTCTTTAACCTCATCTGGGCAATCAACTTTTAATATTTCCTGTGGATACTCAAAGAGTAATGAGTTTTTGCATCCACCCTTCTGTGGGAAGGTGCTTCCCAAACAGGGCCAGGAGGCAGGAGACAAAGAGGAATCACTCAGACAAAAGGAAATTAATATGGAATTAACTGAACTGGATTTTGGATGTTAGTTACAGCTCCAGTTCAAAACTTTTACACTGGGTTTTCTCCTTGCTGTAATAACTATTAGCACTCTAACAGGAAAAGATTCAGCAGACAGGTTAACTTTTACATTGGGTTTTCTCCTTGCTGTAATAACTATTAGCACTTTATTAGGAAAAGCTTCAGCAGACAGGTTAATGAGACCACTTTTCCCAGACGCTCTGTGCCCAAAATAGATGGCTAAGGGCATTGGGGCTGACGGCAGGGACAGCCTGTCACTACCTGCTTGATATACACAGCACACGTGGGCCTGCTCTTATCGTCCCTGGATTCCCAATTTCCCCCTGCCAATTACTCGGGCTTGGAATTCCAGACACCACGTGCAGGAGCCACATCTCCCTGACCCCAGCCAGGGCCAGCAGCACGTGGTGGGTCATCCCCCCTTCCACCCACGTCCCTGCTGTGCCTCCACAGCTCCTCCCTCCTGCCTGCTGCGATGGGGAGCCCTTCGCTCGCTGTCCCTCGTCAACTCAGTGCTAACTGACCTGGGGACAGCCAGTCCCCAGCACCACCTTCATAATCTCTCCAATGACACATCTAATTTAAGGGATTAAGCCTCCTCTGTATCCACCCAGTGATTAGCTCCTCATTTTCTCGAAGAGCAACAAGCTTCCAACTACCCCCTTAATATTTCAATAATACATGCAATTTTATTCATTTTAATTGCAAGCACTGCATGAAAGCCTGGAGGCAATTTCTTCTTCTTAGCCCCAAAATCTGGCTCTACGCGGAAAGATGTTTCCTCTCTGAGGAAGAGGAGGAACAGACAAAACTCTTATCTAGTTACAAGGTTCTAGAAAAAGAGCAATTGACATTTATTTCTTACCCCATTTTCTCTACCAGGGTATAATGATGTTTATTTAAAGATTGGGAAATTTGTTACTCCTTGTGAAAAACTGTCACAGGTTGGGTTTTTTTCCCTTTTTTAAGGAAATATATAATACCACACCCTATTTGTGCAGACACATGGTGAACAGAGTATAATACTCACTTGTCCCTCACAAGGGCCATCTCTCTCCTTTTCCATCTCTAAAAGCACATTTCCCTGAGCAGTGTATCAAAGCCCCAGAGAAGAACACCACCTCCAAAATTAAAATGAGCAGTTCAGCACCAGAAATCTGCAGGGTCAGTATTTTCTAAAGACAGGGAAGGGTGGCTTTAAACTGGCAAATTCAATTACTTCATTCCTTCAGCTAATAAATGACATGGCTGGTTTCTGGCTCCTTCCTTTGATCTACATATCCAGCTCCAATTACCTGTAATGACACTTCAGTCCAAACAATGTGACCCTGAGCCAGGGGAACCGGAGGGCACTGAAGACAATTAGCTCATCCCACTCCTGCTCAGGAAGCAATGTTCATTAGAGATGTACGTCCCCGATGTCCAGGACTGGATTTATGGGGCCTGGGTGAGGTGATTTCTGCCCTTCCCCTTGGCTGTGATGCTTCTGACCACGATTTATGTGGAAGAGTTGCCCCGACAGCGGCCAACCCCACTGTGCCCGCCTTGCCCATTACATCAGCCTGCACAACCTCCATTTCCCTTCCTCTTCCTGCACTTACATCCCTCAAACTTTCAGACCATAAAAGCAGCAGACACCAGATTGCCCAGCTAAATGTAGCCTTCCCCCCCCCTTTTATTTTGCCCCCCAGTTTTACCATTCTCAACTGCAGTGTCTCTAAATTTCCCTGCTGCCTCCTTAATTAAGATGCCTCCAAACAAACCCAATATTCCTCCTGCAGCGGTTTCCAAAGCCATCTAAAAGGACTGTTTGGTTTTCATATGGCATGATGCCTGTCTTGGTAAGGGAAATCCACCTCTGGATTTTCCCCAAGTGCTCTGCTGCATTCTCAGCTCTCTCTGATTGTGTGAGCTATCTCCTCGCCATCCTTTTTGACATTATTAAAAATCAAGACTATTTCATTGCGACTGATTTCCCTCGGGCAACGAGGCACAAACTGGCCAAGGCAACTGCAGTTTCTTTTTTAGCTTTATTTCTATCTTTAGATGTTCAGGAGGATCCTCCAAATCATTCATGTGGAAACATGGAATGGTTTGGGTTGGAAGGGACCTTAGAAATCACTTCTTTTCAACCCCTTCCATCAGGCCAACAAGAGTGAAAACATGGTACTGAAGCCCACATCGCTATCAGTGAATTCCTAGCTTGGAGGTGTATGGAAAGATCAGGTTGAAATGATCCTTTAGATCCATAATTCCACCAGCTCTCCATGCCAAGTTGCTTTTTCAACTAAGCCGGGATTTAGTGCAAAAGGCAACTAACATTCTTCTTGATTCATTTGTTCAAATCAATTATTTGGGGACAGAAAAAGAGCAAGAAAAGCAGAAGTCAAACGCAGGAATGTTAGAGAGATGAGTGTCCTCCACCACACAACAAATAACAAGCAGCAGCGCTGACCACATGGAAAAAATCCACTCGGATCCATCAGGGTAAAACCTCCGGGAAGCTCTGAGGGATGAGATGAGGGTTGATTAGGCTTCTTTAAGCCAATTATGCCATTTTAAACTACTTTCAATTATTCAATGGACCAATTTGCAGCACTCAATTGCTCTTTACTGCCCTGTACTCTCAGCAGAAGCAATGCACTCTGAAAGACATTAAAAGCTCGCGGATGAGAAAGGCCACATTTCCACGGTTTTGTGCTCATTTGGGATCTTCTCTTTCCCAAAAACTCAACATTCCACATTTGGAGACACCTGTCAGCATATCTTTCCCTCTGACCTCCAGCAGAGGAACTGCATTTTAGGAAAAGTAAAGTTTTAACACACTTTTGGAGAATACCCATTGCTCCCTTCTCACAGAGCTGGGAATTTCTTTGCCAAAGCAGGGTGATTTTTTGGTGATGTTACTTAGATGAAATAAAACTTCTGGCTACCCCTTTGAAAACACTGGAATAGCTCATCTTTTGGTGGGAATTTAAACACAAAGCAGCTCATGACTCCCAAGGCTTAATAACTCCCCAAGCAACTCCAGTGTGGGAAGAAAGATCAAGAATTCAGCTGGGAAAAATCAGTAATTTGGACTTAAATATCTTACGGTTGTTTTTTCCCATTTATCCCAAAATTAAGAATAATAGATGTGCAAAGGCCACAGTATCCTGAAAGTGAATCAATTCCAAATTGACAGAGTCCTGAAGCAGAGACAGCTATCCATAGAGTACAGATGGCTGAGCCCCAGCTGCAGTAAATATAGGGAAAAAAACCCATTAAACTTAACGTTGCAGATATTTTCCTTTCAAATTATTCTGCTATTTCAGAAAATGAATCCAAATCATACCAAGTTGGGTTTCTTTCAATGTTAATCAACCCAAAAATGTAAGTAGCAAGCAGCTAAAAAACTGAGCCCACAGTATAGAGACTGAGCCACAACATCATCAGTTCTAAAGGAAAACTGGGTTATTCCTTCCCACAAAGAAGGGTGAGAATTAACTCTGAAATAACAAAAGTGCATAACCTTGGGATGTTGAATTAACTCTGAAATAACTCAACTGCATAACCTTGGGATGTTGGGGAGAAATTCTTCCTTGTGAGGGTGGGGAGGCCCTGGCACAGCTTGCCCAGAGAAGCTGTGGCTGCCCCATCCCATCACACCACACAAATCCAAGGGATGAAGAGATGAACGGAGGAAGACCAGGTGAAGGATGCAGGCTCCCATGCCCTAACCTGAGTTATCAAATCACTTGGGAACATCCCAAACTGCCAATTGTGAAAAAACCATTCCCATTTCTGTCTTTTTGTCCTTCAGTGTGGCACAAGTGGGATGCCAAGCCAGAGAGCTCTCCCTCTGCCAGGAAGCAACCAGGCTCGTGTTTGGGAGCTGGGATATTCCTTGGAAGATGCTGTTCAGATACATCTTGGAAATGCCACACAGCAGTGACTGGGCTGGCAGAAAGGTAGGAAGACATCCCTGCTCCAAAGAGTGAGGGTGAGACGGACCCACGTAGGGTCTTGAAAGACTGAATAGAACATTATCATGAACAGGACTACAAACTAAAATAGTCCTATAAACTCAAAGCAACCTTTTCTTGTGGGAATGAGCCCTGTGGCACAGGGCACAGCAGGATTAAACCACCACTGGTGAGGTGACAGATTTCACCCGTGGCAGGGATGGGGCTGAAGACCTTCCTGTCAGCCAGGAATAATTCATTCAGAACAGTCATGGTCCAAAGAGACCCTGGAGATCCCAGTGTGGGAGAACATGCCCCTCCCTCACAGGGACACACACAGAGATCAGTATCTGGCTGGAACGTAACTTCCAGAGTTAGATGGCTTGGAATTTATTCCCTACACACAGGACAGAAAAAAACCACCAGAGGTGAATCTACCCTAAGTGAGAGTTACCTGCTCTGATGGGAGAAGGAGCTGCAGGTCTGCTAGGAGAGCCCTGGCAAAAGGCTAATTACTGCAGCTTCAGCCAGGGTTATTTAACCCTCCTGCCAGGAGGATTAAATCCAGACACAGCAACACTCAACTGTGTAAACAACATCAATTTATTCTTTTAATGCCCAGCTCTCCTCAGTACCTGTTAATGAAAGCAGAATTATTGTGCCTCGACAACGGACCCCATTTGCTGGGAAACTGCAGTTACTGGCGATGGAAAAGTTTCTTTTCTCCTTCCTCCACTTGTTTTCCAAGTCCCAAAGCAAAAACATCTTTGGTCAGGGAAGCCATGTCTTTGCTTTTCTATGACAGTCGAAGGATTCAGGGGAAATTCCATCAGAATTTGCTCATCTTTCTTCCTCTGCCCCAAAACACAAGGAGCAGCTGAAGCAATAGAAACTGTGGAGTTTCCTCAAGGCCCCTCAGCTCTCACTGCCTTTAACAGAAGGCTGACTTTCTGAACCAGCTAAAAGCTATTTTATTAGTTGTTTTAACAATAAATTTTCACAGAAACACGGCAACAACGAGAACAGACAGTGCTGGAGTGTGAAACAGCTCGTAAATAAGATACGGTGACAGACTCATTTTCTGAGCAATGTGAAACAAAGCCTCCAGCCCTCTCTCCTCCTCTCGCCCCCCGTTTCACAGGACTCAGCTGGAGGGAGCTTCAGGTCAGGCTGCAAAGACAACTGAAATGAAGAGTTTGGGGAAGCACTCCCAAAGCCCGGCCGAGCACAATGACACAGAGCCCTCGGGGCTTCTTGTTTCCAAGGTTCTCATTTATCGGTTTGGAGTCCAATGAGCCAAATCAGACCACGATGGATCTCTCCCCATCACTCTCCCTCCTGCCTCCCACCCCCAGACCAATCTCCCACTCCTCTTTTTGATTATCCTGCTTAGTGATCAATATGCCACCTTTCTTTCTCAATACTTATTTGGTTTTATCTATTTGATGCTATCTACAGCTCCACCTTGTCCAGATAATTCCTTAATGTTTGGGTTATTTAAACAACACAGGGAGAAAACCAATATTGAACTGTCATGTTTAAGATTTACTTTCCTCATTCTATTTTATTTATTTCCTAGGGAAAAGAAGCCAATCAGGAACTACTGGATTCTTGCAAGGCAATGTTCACTAGTCAGAGTAAACCAGTGCGGTGTAACAGTGAGTTTTCTATTTAGCCACAGGGCAAGGTTTGGTTGGGAGTTTATTTTACAAAAGCAAATGCTTTAAAAATGAAACCCAAACTCTCCCTCTGGGGCATTACTGTTTGACAGGAGCTCCAGAGACATTCCTCCATCTTCAGTAATCATTTAGCAAACTCCCCAAATGTCTAAAAGTCAGCCTCAAGGCCCTGGAATTTTTTTTGCTCACTTTTTTTTAAAAAATTTTCCTTTTTGAACACTCCTGCCTTGCCCACCCTCCACATGGCTCCTCAAAGCCAGTTCTGTCTCCTCATTAATCTAACTCCCCTGTAATTGTGGACACGCTTAAAAGCCCAAGAACAAGAGGAAAAAATCCCTGTCCCTCCCTCACAGCCTCCAAAACAAGGCTGGCTGCAACTCCAACACAAGGTGCTCCTTTTCTTTTATTCCCACAACAATGCAGTTAAAGCAAAGCAAGAACAACTTCTCTTACTGCTGCCTGTGGAAGCACATGAAATTAATTTTGTGCCCTGTGTACTTGATTAGGGGATTGTTCACCACCAGCACAACCATAAAAAGAAGGGCAAGAGTGTTTTCCAAATCACACTCAGTAATGTGACAGCAGAGGTTTGAGAGTTCATTGTCATCTGTGGAGGCTCAGATGAAAAGCCCTCGTTACACAAGTGAATACCCGAGATCATTTTGGCACAGCCCAGATGAATGTAAGAAAGGAACAGCAAAGGCCTTAAGAGCCAGTTCTGAGACTCAGTCAAATAAAAAAAAGCAGATTAAAGTCATAAAACAAAGGCCCTGGCTTGAAGCAGCTTTATCTCTCTGTTTGTCTTCACAACACGAAGGTCACACACAAGTCTGCCCCCGCCACGTCCATCTGACAACAAACAAGACCTTGAGCATTGCTGCTTCCCAGGAATAGATCCTCAGCAAATGAAGAGCTGCCTCTCATGTCTCCTGTTACAACATGCAAGAACACGGGGTGAGGAGAATAAAGCACCTGTTGCTGTGACAAAACATCAGTGATTAACCCAGCTGACTCCTTGAACAGCACCGGGCAGGCAGCAGTGGGCTCTGCAGGTAACTGGGAAGCATCCAGTTTCTTAATTCCACAAATCAGGTCATCATGGAATAGATATTTATAAGATTAGATGGCCAAGTTTTCTCTTTTTAAAACTGAAAATAAAATGTCTCAAGTTCATTTGGACACTGGCTTATTCCCCCTTACACCACATTTTCTAATGGGGCTGAGAAACTGCCATCGACTTTCCTGTTTATGACACAGCACCTTCCAAGCAGCCAGAGAAGCTCTGCAAATGAGGTTTTGAGCTTGACTTCCATGTGAAGAAAGTCTAGAAATGCCATTTGACATTATCAGAGGCTTCAGTTTCACTGGTTCTTGCCAGCAAAGCAAACTTCTCAGTGCTGGCACTTGCAGTGCAGATGACTTTGCTGGAACAGATTAGCAGATCACGGAAATATCACAAATCCAACTCAAGTGCAGCAGGGTGAAAAGACAGAAGGTATCTAATGATACTCATTGAAATGTAAACAGCTTAATGTCTCTCCTCATTGGATTACACCACTCACAAACTCAAACTCACCCAAGTGAAAATACAGCTGGAAGAGGGAATTTGGAGAGGCGTAAAACCAGTGAAAGGCTGGAGATCTGTGTTCAGCCAAATACAAGAATATCACATGAACACGGCTCAAGAACACATCTCCATTTACAGATCTGAACAGCAAGTCAAATGACTCATTAAGAAAAAATTTGTCACATTTCAAAATGAGAAATCAATCTCCAGAAGTCATCGATCTGCTTGTCTTCCCGAAGCACTGCAAGCTCAGGCTAAACCAGATGAAGCAACAGCAATTGCTCAGCTCGAGTTGCAGGCCCTTTAGGGAAATGTATGTCAACAAGCTGTTGCTTCTGAAACCTGAAAACTTAAAAAAACCCCAGGAATGGCAGGGAAAATCCCTGCTGTACTTACTGGAAAGGACCGTGGTGAGGAAGATGTAGTCGGAAAAAGAAATGAGTCCACATTCTCCGAGCGCATAGAAAATGCTGTCCTCGTCGGCAAACTTCTCCCTCTCCTGGGATAACTTCTGCTCAGCCACCCGAGCCACACCCCAAAGAGAGGAGAGAAAGGACCAGATTAAACAGAGAAATGGAAGGCTTTCTTTGTATCCTTACCACTAACAAGCCATTCCATGGACACACACACCCCTACTATCTCCATCCATATCCAGTGGACCCTTCCCAGCCTTCGGATGTGTTCAGAAAAGTTCTGCAAAGATCTGTGCTTCCCCATCTCAAATGAGGGATAAGGAATTGCATGGGATTTGTTTGTTGGTTCAGCACAGCTGAAGCGCACATAAATAAACGATGGCCATTTTGCTTAATATCTTTGAGATTAGTGGTGGAAAAAATCAGACTTTAATACAGAATTCAAAAAGGAAATTGCTGTATTTCACTGACAGCTTTTTAGTTAGACTCTATTGTAGAAAGGAGCCAAGAAAGGACTATTTGACATGAATACAAAGTCTGATCAAAGTTATCCAAACCGTGTGTGTGTGCGAGCTCACAGGGAGGAGCGAGCCTGAAACCAAACTCAATCTCCCTCTTGCTCCAGTTCTTTTCCATTTATCAGCTCACAATATTCTACTAAGCCAAAAATTCCAGTCCCTTTGATCCGCAGAACCCCCAAAGGCTGAAAAGGATCCATAAAACTGTTAGGGAATCCACGCTGGTGACCCACTTTAAGGACACAGTAGGAGGAGGCACACGCACACGACAGAGGAGAATTAAATTAATACAAAGGAGAGTAGGGGTGGGTGAGGTTATTCCATGGAAACCAGGCCATGCAAGCACACGCAGGCATGGTGAAAGCAAGGCTGGATTTAGGAACGGTTTTAGGAAAAACCACCGACAAACACCACCACACGAGGGTCCAGCTACACAACTGTCCCCCACCGTTACCTCTGTCTAGCGGAGATCCCATCATATACAAGATAAAGGAAAGAAAACTGGTTAACCAACAATAAAACAAGCAGGCAAAACATCACATCAAGTTGAACGGTTAGGCTTGCTAAGAGCAAGGAAAGTTTGGAGCAACCAGCTGGTTGCTGTGACTGGAAGCCTATGGAGATACCCCAGCAAGCGTTAGCTCGTAGCTTCTCCACTGTCTGCAGCTCATGTCTCTCATCCACCTCAAGTTTTTTGCTGTTTGTTTGGTTTTTTTTTTTATTTTTGAGAGAGAACTCACCATTGTATGTGATTGCAGAGTGGGGATGAGCTCAGCTAATAATTTAGATGAAAATTTAACCTGTATCTGGCTTGGAAACCACAAGAAAAGAGACAAAAATAATCATATAGAGCACCAAAAAATCACAGTTTCCAGGGAAAAATAGTTCAGCTCTAATGATCATATAAAATTGTTCCCAGTAACTCTGCCTTTACCACCTGGAGAGCACTAGGAATTTAATAAGAGGTGAGTCATCACCAGTAGACAACATGTTAATGGCCTTCATTCGATGCAAGTTAACAGCCATTTATGCTTATGGGGTACCAGGTTGAAATAGCATTTCCTCAAAAAAACGGTTTTGCTTCCATTCCCAACGAGGTGGATCCAAAGCAAAAATTACAGTGGTGCTGATGTGAGGAACAAACAAACAATGTCTGGTTTTCCTTTGAACCAGAAGCAGGATTTGGGGAGACAGCAGCTCTCTGTGACTGCTGCTGGAGGTGTTGCCAGCAGCATCTCACCTGCTCCTGTGATTTATTGCCTCTCCTGGGCAGCATTTATCATAAATTAGACATTAGCACCTTGCTCGAAGAATCCCATGAAAAAGTTCCAGAGGGTGGTTTATTAATTTTTATGGGTTTCTTTTCTGCACTTAAAATTCATAGTCAGCATCGAACAGCTCAAAGTATCCCTCGTAAGAGGAAAGCACCTCCACAGACTAACAATAAAAAAGGATATGAAGTTAGTTGGTCTCTGAAATATAAAGACGGATGGGAGGGAGAAGCATTTACCCATTTGCACCTTACTTTGAGCAAACAAAGTAAAAAAATGTTATTTATTTCTATTAAAACCGGCATCTACTTCTCACTAACCCAGGGAACACAAGCTGTAGCTACAGTGCTCAGCTGCCTGTAGCTCGTGGAAAAGGGAATTTCTCCAACTGATCTGAAGAGAAAATAACAACTGCTCCAATCAATCAGATTTTCAGGTTCCCAGCAGTAGCACAGAAGGTTTAAAAAACTCCCAACTCTCCCATTTATTCTCCTCTGTCTCAGTGAGGAGCTGTGTGTTTGATGGCTTTCCACGAACTTTGTGGGAAGCTCACCCCACTATGGGGAAAACTGCAAGCATCCTTTTCCCAGGACTTGTTCCCCACCATGAAACATTACATTGCAATATATAACCTCCAGGAAAAAGAATATAAAATAAAATAAATCCATCTATCTACTTCACAAAGCACAATGTGGGCTGTTGTCAACCCTCCAAATTCAAGGTGATTGACCTAAAATCAGCCCTCACCAACACCCCAAACCACCCTTTTTCACATCCCTTCCTTCCAGCACACTCCCGTTTAGCCAGAAAGGTAATTTATGGCACAGAACACCCAGGGAAAAATCCCTTTCCAAACCTCCACCTTCTTTGAGAGACACGTCATCTTCACAAATTAATTATCCACACCCTTTTGTATCTGAGCACAAGGTAATTCTCAGTGCTCAGTTAAAACGGTCACATGTCTTCCACTTATTTTTTTCCATGTTAAATCCACTCCCAAAACCCAAGTAATTGGTTAAGATCATTCAGCACACCCCAAAAAACCATTTACACCCGAGCATTCACGAGTGAGCAAGCCATGGGGAACACTTTACACTTATGATGTATTTCTTAATCAAGCAGTAGATTCATATTTAACAAGCACACAGATGAGCAGACATCCAAATTAACATGTAAAAAGAAAAACAAATCCAAATATCTCACTGCTTTTGGCACAAGCATGACTGTGTAAGGTCAGTGAGAAGCCACCAGTCCAGTCTCAGTGGAACAAAACTTGTGACAGGCGTTCAGGCAGATTCTCTCACAGTTCCAGACACTGATGACAGGTCAAAAAACTAACTCAAATTCAAGATACAGAGCTTGGTTTGCCCTTCCCAACCCGGGCTCCAAGCTCGAACAGCACCAGGATGTGGGTTTAACAGATCAGTGCAGTGACCAAGCTCCCCCAAACCCACGTGCTAGACAAAAAAGTCGTGTGCCACATGCAGGCAACTCCCCGGAGTTATTTACGTACAGGCTGGCTGCAAAGCACCCAAAGATACAAAACTTCACATATTCCACCCCAAAACTGATCTGCTGCTGGAGCCTCCCTTAAGTCAAGGACATGGTACAGCTCCCAAGTACAAAGGATTTGGTGGAAAAACCCCACGGAATCCTTACGTTCCTCGCCAAATATTACCTTTATTTTGGATTTTAAAATTGTTTTCCCAGGGCTGAGTGAGGAGTGAAACGTGGTAATATCGAATTATGCAAATCTGAAAAATACAGGTGTATTTTTGCACATGGAGGGATGCCTTCTCTGCAGAGGCAGAGATGGACACACGGTGCTGGTGTTCTCATTCCTAATGCAGATCCAGAAAAGCCTGACCACCTAAATCCTGGCAGCTCCCCTTCATCTGGCATTCCAGAAACTACAGCACTTAATTTGGGAAGAACACATTCTTGGGAAGTCTCTCAGAGCTGCCAGTTTGGGTGTTCACCTGGAGAAGGAAAGGACATTTTGGGCACGTTTATTCCTGTAACTTGTGTTTCAGCACCACGTTTGCACTTCCACGAACCAAAGCTTCAGGAATTTACCAGCCCTAAGTGACCACTTACTGCCTTCCAAAACAACAATAAAATAAATACCCACGAGAGACAATGAGTATTTCTCCAGAAGCAGGAAGCAATTTTGTCAATTAGCAAGGGATTTTAGATGAAGAATGAACCACCTTTTATCGACAAACATCATCGTACTTGGTTTGTTCCTTTTGAACAGAAACACTTTCAGGTGACCAATATTGTTTGAGCAAATACAAACCCACGAGTGTAGAGTGAGGTCACCTGGATGCAAAGCAATTCTCTTTCAGTCCCAGCTGACCACCTTCAGTTATGGAAAACATTAAAATAAGACATCTACCAATGTATTTTTTTCATGGTTAACTGTAGGCATGTAGGAAAATAAGTCCTATTTGCCAGCAGGACAGGCATGGATTGCTGCAGCTTTTCCCAAGCAGGGCTGCTGAAAATCCAGGAAAACATATACTAAGAGACTTGGGAACAGACAAGGGAAAGCCCTTAATAAATTCCAGTGCAAACCAGCTTGCTGTGGTAATTAAAAATACGAGTGCTTTCAACTCAGTCTGCATCAAAACACTGAACTGAAAACAGGGAGATTTAAAATTTTGCTCATTTTTTTAAAGATTTAAACTTTAAAGAGTGAAAGGCATGTATCTAGAGATTTCAGGCACTTCACTTTAAGAAAATTGAATAAAGAAATAAATAGGCTTTCAGGACCAGATTTAAAAATTGAGCCTTTCGGCCCAAATGTTCAGAAGTTGTTTAGGGAAAAACAGATAGCGGAGGTCCCTCTGCACTATGAAACACGGACAAAAAAGGGACTTGAGGGAAAATTGAGAGATTTAAGAATTTTTAAAGCCAGTTCTATAATGTGGATGCAAAATAAGTAATTTTAAACCCACCGCTGGGCTTTTTTATATCGCTTTTTCTATATCATTAAATAAGAAAAAAGTGTTTGAGGCTGTGATGGAAACAGCACACGGACCTTTTGAAACTCATAAACCTCTTTTAGCCATGGGAAAGCTCACATTACCTGGAGCCACTGGGAATGATAATTTACTATGAAGTCTGCACAACAACACAGGGAAACACAAACAGGTTCTCCACGGCAAATTGTGGTGGCTGAGTGTTGACCTAAGAAAACGCTTTAGGCATGTAGGAAAATGATAATACTGCATAATAGGCAGATAATACTGCATAATTGGCAGATAATACCTTTCAAGAGAATATTTTGATCAGGAGGTTTTTAAAACTTTTGATTTTGAGGGGTTATTTTAACTGTGTATCTCCAGAGGGGCACAAAAATACAGAGCTGGACAGGGATGAGGTTGTCCTGCATATTCTCTCACTCTAAATTTGAGCACGTCCAGAGGATGAAAACATAGGCAGCAATTTTTACTGCAGGTGGACTCCTGCGACTGCAAAGAGAAATCTGCATTCCCTCCCTTTCAGCAAGGCTGTAAATATTCAGAGCACCTTTCAAACAAAGGGCACCTGAAATGCAAGGCCAGCATTCTGTACAACCCAGAAAAATCAAGGACACAGACTTTCCCGACCCTCGGCAGGCAGCGGAGCCACTCATGCAAGGGAGGAACCCCTGCTGGAAAAGCAAATTGGAAATGCCTTGGAAAAGGGACAGTCTACACTTGTGCTCCCCTCAGCCCTCTGCAGGGTAATGAAATCCCAGTCTGCACGACCATGGGGCATTTTGCATCGAAATTTAATGGGGGAGGATTGGAATTAGGGTCTTTGATGGCCCACATCGAGCTTCTAAAATGAGCTGAGTTTTGCCACCTTTGAATTTAAATGGCTGTTTAGGTCTCTGATGGAAATTGGGATGCTGCTCTCCCTCATCTCAGCCTGCATTACCAAGATGAACTCATTGTGTTGATAATGTACTGCTCCTTCTCTCAGACAGAAATCCCAGTGTGAAAGGACACGAGGAGGAAAATTACAATTCTCTATAAAAAGTGATTATTAAACATTGGCTCAGTTGATGAGGTTGGGACTGTATACTTGGTACTCACCCACCAAAATATTGCCAATTCTCCAATTCTCTTTCCCTCTCTCAGGCCTTTTTTTTCCCTTCACCTGCTTCTCTCACCCAAATTTTACCTCCTTTTGTAGACAAGTAAGGGAAAGCATCTCCTAAATGTTCCCTGCAGCTCCTTCTCTCAGACAGAAATTCCAGTGTGAAAGGACACAAGGAGGAAAATAACAATTCTCTATAAAAAGTGATTATTAAACATTGGCTCAGTTGATGAGGTTGAGGCTGTATACTTGGTACTCACCCACCAAAATATTGCCAATTCTCCAATTCTCTTTCCCTCTCTATCCTTTTTTTCTTCACCTGCTTCTCTCACCCAAATTTTACCCCCTTTTGTAGTCAAGTAAGGGAAAGCATCTCCTAAAACGTTCCCTGCAGCTCCTTCTCTCAGACAGAAATCCCAGTGTGAAAGGACACGAGGAGGAAAGTAATAATTCTCTATAAAAAGTGATTATTAAACATTGGCTCAATTGATGAGGTTGGGGCTGTATACTTGGTACTCACCCACCAAAATATTGCCAATTCTCCAATTCTTTCCCTCTCTCAGTCCTTTTTTTTCCTTCACCTGCTTCTCTCACCCAAATTTTACCTCCTTTTGTAGTCAAGTAAGGGAAAGCATCTCCTAAAACACTCCCTGCCACCCTCTCCATCCATACCCCTTCTCCCTACTAATGCCATGTCACCCAAGGACAGAATTCTCAGAGCTGAGTTTTGTGTCTCTCAAGTATTAAGCACTAACCTAACACCAGCAAAACTATCAAAGAAATTAAAGCCAGAAACACCCCAGGAACCATTTTTGATTAAAAGACTGCATACACCCACTGAGGGCATATTATCAAGTTGTTTATTTTTCCCCTCACTTTCCCTACAGATTTCATTAAGGTCACAAAGCTACAGGGCAAACTCAAAGTGTTTAGAGATATTTTCCTCTTTACTTACTAATACTGAATGAATTCCTCTTTCTTTGTTTTTCCTAGAGAACATTTTATGAACTACAATGACTAAATATCTTCTACCTAATATTCTTTAATACGGTTCACTCTACATAATCCTAGAAGTTGAAAAACTCGAGTTTGCAAATGTAACCTTCCCCAAACCTCCACACCTTCAAACAGAGGATGTCTCCCCAAAGCATTTGGCCGGGGAATCAAACTAACTTTGTGGCCTCAAGGGGAAAACACCACTTTCCAGCAGAGCCAGCTCTATCACAGTCTCATCAAGCTGCAAAATAAGACACAAGCCTCGGAGGACACTGTGAAACCAGAAGGGCAGGGAGACACACATTTGAGCTTTGCTCAAAGCAGTTCCTGTTAATAGAGCCAGGTATTAATGGTTACTGTGAGGACTGTTCTCTCCACAAACCAAACTCAGGTATTCTGAAATAAATCCTTCAGGCTGAGGATCAAGGAGAGCACTCGGGATTATTTATTAGAGGAGCAGGGAGGAGAGGTGAGCGTACACTGTCCCTTTCACATGAAAAGTGCGTATTATGAGGTCTGAAGCACAAACTAATCAAAGCACATGCTGTCTGCTTTGTACCTGCCAGAAATCCTGGTGGGAGGGGAGAGGGTTAGAAAAGGGAAGAAAATGAGGGAATGCTTGGTTACACCAAAAAAACCCCACAAACCAGAATCAGAATAAAGACAAGTATCAGAGATATTAGCAGCTGGAAGAAACACTCGCCGAGTACCTAGAAACCAGAACAAAAGAAGACCAAGAACAACCAGAGGATTTTAGTAGGAGCCCTGTGGAAATGAGCAGCAGAATTAGGGATACAAAAAGGTAACAGCAAGTAGAGCTTTGTCAAAGCCAAAATATAACACAAATGTTTGGTAAAGGAGGTAGGAAAGGCAGACACTTGTTCTGTACCTAAAGCAGCCCACGTGCCCACAGGGAGGTCTGTGCACTGTGTTAGAAGCAATCAAGTATTTTCTTTGACAAAATCCAGTTTTATTAAAAACAAAGCAAGAGAAGAACTTGCACAGTTCAGTGTCCACACAGGTCCCAGCAAACAGGGAAACATCAGAACTAACTGAAGCAGACGGAAGGGTCAAGTTTGGCTGCGAGGGGAAAGCCAACAAGCAAAGAAACCAACCAACGTGGACAGAGTGTCAGCAAAGAAAGCCAAGAAGATAAAAACCATCTCAGATCAGCTTTGCTGGTTATCTGCAATAAACTGCATCTCTGCTTGCTTCCACAAAGCCACTTCCTTACGACACTTTTAGGGACGGCAGAGCAATGTTCATACAGATCAGTGTAAGGTTATTATCCATGTAAGAAGGCGCCTCCTGGTTATTATGCAAATACTACCTGTGCCGAGATCAGAGAGAGAAGGAATTTAAAAGCAGGGAATCTGAAGTTGGACAGTGACATTTCACATGGATTATGGACCAGAATGGCTAAACACTTCAAGATGTCTCCAAGCAAGCCATAACCCGGCCTCACCAGCTCCAACTGGGGACACATTCATTTCAAACTCTGTCACAACAGATGCTGGCACAACCTCACACAGTTGGATTTAGAGGACTCTTCACCTGTTTTCATTGCATTTAACCTGGAGAACATACCGAGTGTCCTCCGCAGCTAATGGGCTCAGTAAACCAAGGGCACCTGCACTTTGTGCTGCTCTTTACTGAATTGTGATACTGCCTTTTGGTAAGGCAACGTTTAGAGTTGCATCCTTTGGAATTAAGGTTTCAGAGGCACTTAAACCTCCTGGGAGCTCAGAGCTGTGACCCAGTGTTTGGCTCCTGAATGACAGCTGGGCTTTAGGCTTGTCTCACTTGCTGCAAGTTTGGGTCTTTGGCAGCTTATCACACACTGGTGGGAGCCTCATGCTCCAGCCAAAGCCCTCCACAGAGCAAAAGATCCCAGAAATTCCAACTAATAAATCAAGGCTCCTTTCCTTCCTACTTTTTCAAACGTGAGAGCAAGATCCTTCAATCCACCAGAAAAGAATGGTCCATCTACCTCCAGTCTTCTCCTTGGAGATCCTCCTCAAGTACTTTTTTCAAGCTCCTCTGCTCCTGAGATACTCTTTAAATCATCTGTAAAAAAAATCTGCCTCCTGAGCTGACTCCCAGCAAGTGTTCTTTAATGGACACACACCTTCAGGTCAGGGCAGGTGGAGATACTCATTGCATTGGTCCATGATATGACCCTCCATTATACAGTGGAAGTAAATTCCAGAGATGTTTTACCGGCCCTTAGAGACATCATTTGAAGTATTTTCCTTGTCCTTCACCTGGCTTGGCATTACTTTATGGCACCCACGAACATCTAGAGAAGTAAACATAAATGCTGGCAGGAAATACTTAAGTCATAAATTTAATTAGAAGGCACTGAAAGCCTCTCTAATTACTTACTGCAGGAGGGGAAGCTGTTGCTGATAGCTCAAAGGCTTTTGCTCTTATCCAGCAGTAGCAAGGAATTCTCCCCACAGGAGGAAAAAGAGCAAGTCAAGTGTATCCTAATTAAACTATTAAGCCATCTAGAGCGTGGCTTTAGTTCCTAAATAGGCCAGAGGTCTCTCAAAAGCACTCCAGCTCACCTTCACCTTTCCAGGATGCACTGCTGGAAGCTCAGCTGGGGGACACCCGGGAGCTCCCGTGCTGCCTCACCAGGGTGGCAATAGGGTGGATATGCAGCTCACAATTCAGAGCAGTAACATCAACAGCATTGTTTCCTTGAGAGATGAAGCTTGTCAATCATTAATGCATAAGCCAAAAAAAATCCCATCAATAAAAAGAGAGAGCATGAAAAAAGAAAATTTTAAACAAAATCCGCACGACAACTTACGTAACATTAATGAAGCTTATGCCAGGTTAGACGTGCTAAGAAATCTCTACTACTTAGTGAGAACATATTCATCACTAAAACATGAGTTAGTTCTCCTACAGATGGGTTAAAAATGCATTTGCTTTCCCACTGCCAAATGCAAGAGGGAAGAGACAGTGAAAACTTAGCAGACAGACAATCATGGTCTGGGCACAGCCACACCACAGCACCCTGAGATTGTGCCCGTTCTCACATCAGCCTTTTGCCCAGGCTCCATATGAAATGTCTGCAAGCTGATTAATACCTTTTTTCTGCTCTGAATGAATAGTAATCAATGCCTCTTTTCCCCTACTTTGCAGAGCTTGCTTCCCTAGGGAAGAAACCACCACTCTTAGACAAAAGCGGAGCCACAGGTTGCCTCCCTGCACATGCTCGGCCCAAAACCATGACCAAAGGTTTGTGCTGGCTGAGTGTCTCCAGGGTTTTTGGTCTTGCATGAGTGAACAAAAAGCATTTAGGCTCAAATTACAGCAGCACTGTTGCCATTAATAAGGCAGTAACACTTACTCCCTCTCCAGTAACTCTACAAATATCAGTAGGAAGAAGGAGGGGCAGGAAGAGGGGGAAAAGGTGGATATTATCTTCTCTCTGTGGCATTCAGTCACTGGGGACGCAAGCTGGCTCAGGAACCCGACACAAGCACAACACAGAGGCACATCACTCCCCAAAATCCTTTGGTAAGATCAGTCCTGATCACCCCACAACGGCCAATTAGCTGTTTTGATGGTAGTTTTGCCTAAATATAATGGGTTCTGTGGAAGGAGCAGCTCATCCATCATCTCACTAATGCTGCAGCATCTAGATCTCAAACACACATGCTCGAAATCCACACAGATGCTACAAACACTGCCCTGGAATATGTAATTAAAATGCAACTAACTGCACAGACCTTTTAACTGAATCTCCTCCTAAATTACTACTTGCATGCTATCTTTGCTTGGAACTAAAATCAACCCTCTCTCCCACTCTTCAGCCGAGATCTGGCCAATGGATAGTCAGTGCTTTTGAGCAGCACAGCTTGCTTGTGTCTGACTGTTCACAAACTCCTTTCTCCTTAAAAAAGGAAAAGAAGTTTCCAGTGACCAGGACTATTTTTGAGTACCACAATTCCCGTTCCCTCTGTGTAACATCCATAAGGATGCTTAGGGGAACAGTGATGACCTTCTCACCCTTCTGCCTGAGCTCAGCAGCTCCTCCAGCACACAAAGGCAAATCCCCTCCAGGTAGAGGCTGCTTTGATAATCCAAGAGGAATGTGTGGCTGGAACGAGGCACGAGGCATGGAGGGAGAGATGCAAAACGGTTTTATCACTATGCAAGTCAAACTCAGAATGTTCGAGGTCAGCTCTGCAGCACCTCAGTTGTGCTTGGCTGAGTAAAAGCAGTGTTATTTTTTTAAACTGAAACCCAAAGCAAGCAACAAAATGAGAACCAGTTGCTGTCAGATCAATCTACTGTCAGCTTCCTTCATTACCAAGGGAGAGCCAAGGCCAGCTCATTTTATCCTCTCCTCAAATTACCTTCTCACCTGGACATTACCACTGCCCTAATAGCCACAGCCAGATGTAGCCAGTCCCGAGGTGCCTTTAAGCAGACAGCCAAGCAAACAAGAACCTCTATTTCTTCATTTTCAGAGAACACTGCTTCCAGGGTGTTATTAGGCTGTGGAAAAATCAGGTCCCAGGAGAAGATAATAATAAAGCAAAGTCTATTGCAGTCCCCTAAATCTGCTGCCTCACTTTCAGGCAATCAAACCACAGCACGGAGACATCCAAGTGCAGCAGCAACATCTGTAAGTTATATAAAAAGCTATTTCAGTCTACTACAGGTCAGAGCCCTCGGTGTTGAGGGGCAAAGGAATAGAAAGTTGAGTTCAAAAGATTTGCCTTTGGATCTTTTATCCAGTGTGCTGGGAATCGCCTGCAGAGTGCTCGGGAACAGAGGAGCGATTAGCAAAAATAGTGTGGGATTCAGCACTCCTTCCCTACAAACAAATCTTGTTTATGTAAAGCCTAAGGGATGAGGGTGATAGCTTGACAAGATAAAATGATGAAAGTGAGCAAATGCAAAACTGTCTGTCATGAAAGCAGAGGGAGAAACACTGGGTATTTTGCAGAGTATACGTCCTTCCTTTGGTTGGGTTGGTTTTTTTAAATCACAAAAAGCAGACATCACGTTTGTGGCAGGGGGGGAAAAGAAAACAGGTGTTGATGACACGCTTTGCAGCTTTATGTATCAAAACTAACTGCCAAAATCCACCTCCCTGTTGTCTGTTTTCCAGCAAAGCCCTGCTCTGCTGCCTGGGTAACCAGCACACTCGTCCAGTGCTCATGACAGGGACCCCAGGTATTTGAGTGTCTTGTTGCTACCTGTCCCTGCTAAACACAGAACAGGGAATTGCACACGTTCAGCCCACACCATGTTCATGTAAAGCTTTAAATTCCCCTTTTTTCCCCAGTGTTGAGGCTTTCTGGAAATGCCTGACAGTCTGTGCCAGGTGCACCCTGCAGCAATAGGGGGTGAGATGCTGATGTCCCTTTGGAAGCTTCATTTTCAGATGCTGTAGGTGAAAATGCCGCTATAAAAGCTGGAGGACCGCCGTGTGCCACTGGTGATACGACGGAAAATGAACTAACCTGCAGTCATCTGCAGCAAGGAGTCCATCTGAGCTGCCAGTCCTGGGGCAGAGCTGCCTTTACCACCCCAGTGGGATTTACAGCGTGGATAATTAGGTCTGTGATATCTGTAATATCAAGCAGGCCACTACATGGCTCCCGCTTTCACAGGGAGACAGAACCAGACCAGAACTTGCTTAAGACTTTACCAAGACCTCTCATGACAGCACAGACACCCAGAACAGTCGTGCACTGCTGCAGGAAGGACCTGGGGCTCAAAAGGGGAACAGAGAAAAGCTGTTTGGTAAGGGGGAAATGCATGGTTGGGATGCAGAAAAAAAACCACGAGAGCACCTCCTTCCTTTGGGAATCTGGAGATGAGACTGGAAGGGAAAGGTCCAGTGAGCTTCCCCTGAAATGGTTCAACTTGTGGGGCTCTCACACAGTCAGAAAGAAGCAGCAAAGAAATGTGGTTACAACTCANGGGCTCTCACACAGTCAGAAAGAAGCAGCAAAGAAATGTGATTACAACTCATGATTTCCTGGCCCACCAGAATATAGCAAGTGGTAATATTTTGCCTGTAAACATTAAAATAAGGTCCCTTTATCGAAACAACCTTTCTGTCATTACAGAAAAAGCACTGCAATGCTACTGGAAAATAAAATGCTCAGAAGAGAACACTTCACACACTTCATTTAACTTACACCCTCATACAGGTAATAACTGAAGGATTCTAGGTCAAAAAAGCCGTTAAATAAAATACATTTAATAGTCTGATGTGCTCACCTTCCCATCATAGCGTTTCACTATGAACTGGTCCAGGCCCAGGTCTGCAAGAGAAAAGAAAGTACTTACAGAAAAAAAAACTTTTATGATGTAAAAATAAATATTTCTTGTGTTTTCTGTTTGAGAAGACTGGAAAGTAAAATGCACAGTCTGAGTAACATCTGTAGAAACCGTAAGGACAGGAGGAAAATTTTATTTGGTTTTGTACACTTTGTACATTGTATTTTGAACACAAAAAACCAACAAACTCACGGAATCGGAGAAGAAAACCTCCTTCTACAGCAGGGCCAGCAAGAGCTCAGCAACCAGCACCTCTCAAGAGCCTGAAATACCCTCCCCGAAGCAGATCCCTGCACTATTACCAGGCAAACACTGCACCTGTGACTCTTGGTGGTTTTAACAACACCTTTGGAATGGCTCACAAATGTGAAAACAAAGACTTGTTTCCATAGTTAACTGGGATATCCCCAAACAAATCCAAAGCTTGTTCATATCTGAGTATAAAATAAATAGATTTTAAAGGAGGTAAGTCAGAGATGCATCTGTAAGAAGTGGAGTTCTTTAGCTGGATGGGAGAAAGGCAGGGAGAGGGATTATTTATACCAACAAAGTCTCTCATACCTTCACAAAATGCTTATTTGTGTTGAAGAGGGGCAAAAAATATCCCAGCTTGGCTGAGTTAAGGCACAAAGCTCTCACCCAACCCACAATGCCCAGCAGGCTGCATCTAACACCGGTGACTGCACGCATAAGCAAGATGACAAAAAAAAATTCAGGAAGATTAATTATCTGAGCTTTGCAATCCAAAGCCAGGAAGATGCATCCTGAGAAGAGATTAAGCAGAACTCAAGCCGAGCATTTCCAGTAAAACTCGGGAGAGCACAGGCTTTTTGGTTCTCTGAGAAATAAAGCCCCTCCGGAGAGCGAGGTCCCGTGCATTTTCTGCCACTGTTTATGGTAATTAGCACGTTCTCATTTCAATTTAAATTAGAAAATAAGATGGAAAAACCAAAATAAAGCCTTCCCCATGCCTGCTGCGTCACCTGCTTTTGAAAGAGGATAATGAAACCCTTCCTGTCTGCTGGAAAGTTTCATGGTATTGTGTGAAAATGGAATTATTCATTGCTCCAGGGTGACCCCCCGACCCTTTGTGACCCAAAGCAGCTACAACTCCTCTGCCACCAATTTCAAAGGTCAAGGCAATCGTCACCAGGCTTTCTGCACTTGTGAAAATTCCAGCCAGAAAGCACCTTCTCAATATTTCATAAGCCTGATAACAATGCAAATTGCATATTCATATATATTTTCAGACTGTAATCTTCTGAATTTTGTCCTCCTCCAAGCTGTGGGTATAAATGCAGCAAGTATTGGTGCATTTAGAGGTAGGATTTGTCTGATAAATGTGATTATTTTACTACAGACACTTTATGTGGTCGGAGCTCACCCCGACCATCCATCTGGATGGTGACTTAAGCCCAGCTTATGTCTGTGTGTCATAATAAAGTCATTTCTCAGGAACACCCCCTTTTCCCAGGCCAGAAAATGCTGTTGAAAGACAGATCCCTGACAGCTTGACATTATACATGTACTCGTGGAAAGCCAAAAAAAGGACATGGGTTAAAAATAGCAAGTGAAAGTATGTCTTAATGGCACCCCCTGCAACTGGACACTGGGAAAGCAAATAGGCTTCAATAGAGAGCCAAAACGAATGGATGCTTGCATAGATGAACAGCAAGAAAAGATGAGCTGATACCTGCCATTTTATATGTATAAATACCATCTATTTCTAAATAATTACAATAAATATTTATGTAACAAATAAATATGGAAATAATGGCTCCTGGGCTGTCCCAGCCCTGGTGTATGAGCACAGGCCCAGGGCAGTGACTGCCCCTGGGCTGGCCCTGCTGAGGGACCCCGAGGGCTGTGTCCAGTTCTGGGGTCCCCAGTCCAGGAAGGACCTTGAGGGGCTGGAGCGTGTCCAGGGAAGGGGCTGGAGCCCCAGGAGCGGCTGAGGGAGCTGGGAAAGGGGCTCAGCCTGGAGCAAAGGAGGCTCAGGGGGGACCTTCTGGCTCTGCACAACGCCCTGACAGGAGGGGGCAGCCAGGGGGGGTCGGGCTCTGCTCCCAG
The DNA here is from genome assembly GCA_013398955.1 of Callaeas wilsoni. Classification (NCBI taxonomy): domain Eukaryota; kingdom Metazoa; phylum Chordata; class Aves; order Passeriformes; family Callaeidae; genus Callaeas; species Callaeas wilsoni. The sequence continues at coordinate 39,022 of VWPU01016452.1, read as the reverse complement.
GGAACAGGGACAGGACAAGGGGAAACGGCCTCAAGCTGGGCCAGGGGAGGTTTAGATGGGATATTAGGAAAAATTCCTTCACCATAAGGGTGGTCAAGTACTGGCACAGGCTGGCCAGGGCAGTGGAGGAGTCACGATCCCTGGAGGGATTTAAAAGCCATGCAGGTGTGGCACTTGGGGACACTGTTAGTGGTGGCCTTGGCAGTGCTGGGCCAGCGGTTGAACTCAATCTTAAAGTCTTTTCCAACCCAGATGATTCCACAATTGTACTGCACACACAAGCACGCTGGTTTCCACCAGTGTTTTATATGGTCCCCCCTCCCCCTGTGCACTAATTAAGCTGCACGCTTAAATTCCTCTGTGAAATTCCCCTTACACAGGTCCTGAGAGAAGAAGCCAATTCAAAAGCTGAAAAGGGGCATTTATGTTCAATGCATACGCTTTTTACTCTATACATTTTCCTTTTCCCAGTACAGTTTTATTTTCTTTTTTAAGGACTTAGCTGCCTGTTTTTCCACAAGCCTTTAAACCTGACAAAAGGAAACCAACAAAGAGGGTCTGTCGCCTGATGCCTGGGGTCTTTCTTTAAATGACATAAAAAACCCCAAGAGGCTTTTCCTCCAAGATGCTACAATAGGAATTCAGCATTTGCGTAGGCTGGTGAGCCAATGGAAACGCTGCATGGATGAGGACAATCACAGCTGAGCAAGGGAAGGGAATAATGTGAGTTATTACACCTCTGTTTTTCAAAAGGCAGAGTGCTATGCTAAAGGCACCACGGGATTGTCTCTAAGTGCCACACTCCCAAGACAAGCAGCCCCTGGCTGGGCTATTGCTGCCAGCTGCAGGAACACAGGCTGACAGGCATGTTGAACCAGGAAAAAAGAACTTTTCCACCTTTCACTGGGAAGCAGGAGCTGAAATAGCATTCTCCCAGAAGTGGATAAAAGGATTTCCTCAAGAGAGGCAGCAATAAAATCCAGAAGTCATTTCAGGAGGATACCTGACTGCTTCAAGCTTTCCTGGGACACATACCATGGCTAGTCTGGACTGCAGTGACCACCCAGAGCTTCACTTGTTTCTGTTGAACAAACCCAGAGTTTCCACCACAACCTGCCCCAGAATATGCTTTTACTTACCTGAGATCCTGCACAACACCTCACATACCATGGCTAGTCTGGATTGCAGTGACCACCCAGAGTTTCACTCATCGTTTCTGTTGAACAAACCAAGTTTCCACCAGGACCTGCCCCAGAACATGCTTTTATTTACCTGAGATCCTGCACAACACCTCACCTTTCCCTACACATCCCTTTAGCTCCTGCAGCCAAGGGCTCTGCACCAGCCACTCACTGCCAGCAGCATTTCAGTGACCTGCAATGATTTCCAAACCAGCTTCCCTGGAATGTTTAACCACCACTGTTTAATACTCCTGCAAATTCTGATACCACCTATCAGGGGCCCCAAACAAACAGCAGCACTGCCATGGAGTACCTAAGCACGTAGCACCACTAGAAATGTTATTTCAGAGTAGGCTGACACCATTTACTCACCAATACCAGGGATATAGGCTGCCACTTTTATTTACGTGATGGTACTTTCAGAGCACTCTAAAAATAAAAATGATTCCATATAAAGCAGAAACTTACTTAACACTCACTGCCTGCCACAATGGGGAAAAGAGGGTGTTCAACAGCAGAACTGTACTCCCTGCATTTACTTCTCTCATTTTGGGCTGGGAAGGATGTTTTCATGGAGAAGGAATGAATTATGTAAAGGAAAAAAACACAGAATAACTTGTTCTTACTCCTGTTCGGCAATAGCCAAATCTAAAATCAAATGCTTATTATATTCCTATTGATTAACAAAAACGTACTTTCCATGGATTTTCTCAAAGCCAGCTAATTACCACACTTGATAAATATGTAGACAATTACTAAGCTCTTCATGTTATCTTGTAAAACTAAATCTGTAGGCAGCAGGTTATAGACTGCAGTTCTAAAAAACATTTAAAAAACAAGCTTCCAGGAGAAGGACAATTATCTTATGCCAAGAACACAGTTGAGATCAATTAGAAACTACCATGATTTCCTTTGGGATACCAGCAGCTTCCCACTGATGGAAAAACCTTTTCAATTCCTTACAGTCTTGATAGCCTTGTCAGATTTTTCACATTATTTGGGTAACATTCACTCACGATCTGCTTTGTTCCCCTCTGCTTAATATATAACATGGATTCTTTTTTCTGCCAGCAGATGAATAAAAGGGCTAATTATGAAGACTGAAGAGCCTGCTAACTGTGCTTGTGATATGCCACATTATGGCAGGAGAAAATGCTGGGGCAAGTTTCCCTCCCCAGAGCTGTAATCCAGCTTCTGATTGTTGTATTCAGAGCATTTCCCCTCTGAATCTAAAATGTAATCTGCAAGCAAACAATGAGCTGCTTGAGATTTCTCAGGAGACAACGGCCTTGGGCTTGTGTTCAAGTCCAGGTCTGTTTTGTTCCAGCAATGAAGGATCAAGGGACTTGCTTCTCATCCATCTCCTCCTGCTCCACCAGGCCACTCAGCCTCCCTCTGAGACACGCATTCCTGACACACCTGATCGGCCACACCAACCTGTCACCTGTGTGGGAAGCCCTCGTTTATGGGACTTTTAGCACATAAGCACACATGTAAATGCACCTCTCGCTCCTCCCTGGCTCTTTTCCTGGGGTCTCATATCAGGCATGACAGGCTCAAAGATGATTCTTGCCCAGGAGTTATGTATTTCCACAGGAAAAGAGCCCCAGCTTGTTCAGCAGATAACCGGAGTTACCTCTCACTCACATCTTTTCTCTGAAGATCTCTCCAGCAGACGTACTGGGGAAGAACACAGAGTAAATTCCTGGAAGGACTGGAATCCCAGAATCTCTGGCTTCCTTCTAGGTCTTAAATATCCCAGCTGACCACTTTGTGCAAGTTTAGGGATCTGAACCAGCCCAGGGAGTTCTCCCCTCCTCATCACATGAGTGTTTGTCACAGCTCCTGGCTGCTGGTTCTACAGGAGATCACATCCATATTTCACAAACTTTAATCAAAATTACAAATAATCACTCATGCACTGTACCACCCCAGGGGCCAGCTTGTGCTCAGCTTCTCGTGAAGTTCAGACATGGAAAACAAACCATTTCTAACAGGAGAAGCAAGCTGTACACTCTGATGGAGCCACAGGAATCAGCTCCATCCCTCACGGCTCCTCTCCTCCATCACCATCCCGTGCACAGAGCAGGGCCACAGCTGCTGCTTCTGCCCGGGCTTCAGCAGCATGGCTGGGCTTTCTTGCACTCAAACAAAAAACCAGCCCAACCAAAAAACCTTTCAAGAGCTCAGATATTTGGAGCTGCCGCTCATTAAGTGGTGAAACTTGAAATGCATCTTTCCTATGGCAGGAGTCTGGGATAACCAGTGAGGTTAATACTGGGATGGAAGAGCAGGATTGGTTTGGGACAGACCTGCCTTCATTACAGCACGCTGGGATGAGATACAACAAGTGTTTTTTACTTCTTTCAGTCCTTATTGCAAAGGCCATAAGAAAACTGATACTGGCTGAGCATGACACAGCTCCTTTTTAGTCCAGGATGCCCCAAAATACTCACTTTCCCCAGGAAAACAATCAGTACAGAATGGATCCAGATAAACCTGGGGAAATGGAGGGAACCCTTGCACTTCCCATAAAGGACAGAGTATTTTCAGCTTATTTTCAGCTGGTTTGGGACTGGGGTACCAAGGAAGCACCAGGTAGGAAACAGCCATCCCTGTCCATCCACTCTTGGAGTAAACTTATCTCTCAGGTACGAGAGGATGTGGGAGGAAAAAAATAATACAGGACTGCAGGGAGCAGAAATCACCACCCACGCTTCTCCTGGCACTTGAACTTTCCAGATAGCACAGAAATTAATTATTTTTTTAAAGCAGCTTTCAAGGTTAATGCCATTCTTTGGCTTCTTCTGACAAACCATTCCAAGCTCAGCAAGTGCGTGTAAGTCCTTAAGCACAGCTTGCCTACTTGGGAATGCTGTGGCAGGAAGTTTGACTGAACCAGAGAAAGCAATCTACAGGAGCTGAGCAATTGGCATTCATTTTCCCCTAGCTAGCAAAACGCAGGCTAGAATTAAGCTGACACTTTATTGACAATAAATCAAACTTTCCCCTACGTAATCCATAAAAATGAATCAGGCACACGATACCTCACAGCAGATGAGCAGTTTAAAAATAAATACAACAGGGACTCAGCTACCTCATTACTCCAGATCACTTCTATTCCACAGTGTTTTCTCTCCATAAAACAGCAGAGGCATTTACAAGAAGTTACTCCCTGAAATTACGACCGGCAGGTTGAGCACGCTGAAGGAGTACCTCCAAGAGGTTTCCCAGGAACACACCAGGCTACATCACAAGCCCAAGGAGCACCTTGGGATGAAGGCAGGATGCTCCAGCCCCAGTGGAGGGCACACCCAAGTCGTGACTCAGGGAAAAAGCAGCCCCAGCATTTCCCAACTCACCTGTAACCTAAATTATCCTATGAGTCAAAAGCCCCAGCAGGGTGTGAGGTACAGATATGATTTTGCCAGCAGATAGCACTCTCTGTTTTCAATTTCTGGTCTGAAAACCAGACCTATCTTCCTTTTATTTTTCACTACCAGCTTTAAAAACATTTGAGAACAAGGTAATGGCTGGTTTGACTTTATTGTAGCAATAAGTGTTTTACTCTTCTACTGTTCATTATGTATTAAAAAACCCCATTTACTGTGATTGTGATGATGTACAGAGCTCGTAAGGAACAGCAATCCTAGAGCAGCCCCATTTAGAAGCAAATCCACAACAGTAAGAGTGCTGAAGACAGATTTTTCAACCCAACAAAATCCAGGATGCTTACTTTCCTGCTCTGCCTGCTCAGTTTCCACCCCATTCCACTTGCCAAGAGCACCTAATGCCGCTTTCTTCCCCTACAAGCTGCTGTGTGTCACTGACTGGCAGCATTTGCAGGCACTTAAAGGCAGTGCCTGGCTTCACGGGGCGATTTCAACAGTCAGGATAACAATGGGAATACGATGGGAAGTGAGTGGCTAAGACTGATGAATTATTATTTCCCATTAATCACCTCCGCTTGTCTCTAAAGGAGGGTATTTGCTGAGCACTCTTCCACTTCTTTTCTGTACACACCCTAAAATGCACCAAGCACGTGGAAGAAGTAAAAAACAGTCAGATGTGTTGGAATGAAACACAGGATGTTTTCAGCTTTTAAGCTTCCAGACAGGTGCTACTGCTTTTTCAAGCACCAGTTCAAGAAGCTTTAGATAGACAAGATGGTAACCTACAGCCATTAATTCATGTGGAAACTACAGCCATTTCCAGGACTTGATGGAAACCTAAATATCAATTCACCTACATGCTTTAAACTCTAATGCCAGGATTATTTTTTCTTCCCTCCTGCACTCACTTCATATTGCTATTTTCTAAGCACAAGGGTACACAGTATTTATTTAGCAGCTGTCATCTAAGATATCAAAACAGTTTCACAATTTGGACCTAAACCCCACACCCAAGAAGTCAATGTTTAGGGGCTGAAGTTCTTCATTAATGTCTGCAGAGCCAAGGGGAGCTTTAATTTGACAGAAGCCTGTTTCATTCTTTGAGATACAACGTGGGAAACCAAGAAACACCATCTCCCACGTCTCGCCCCAAGCATGAATGTCCTCCAAAATGGAACGCAGACAAAAGCCTCCTGCTACCCCACCAACACCAGATATTCAGGACACAGCTTTCCAGACAAGAGCAAGGTGTCTCTCTCCCACTTACTGATTGCCAAATCCCTCCACGTACCAAAAGTGATGTGTTTGTCTGCAACCCACAGAGAATTTGAAGATGGCAGAGATGAGCCCCACCCTGACCAGCAGCATCACATGGGGCTGCCTCAATCCCTTGAGAACCATTTAGGTTGGAAAAGACCTCTAAGATCATCGACTCCAACCTTTATTGCTGAGGTTTCCCTTGCCAAAGACACCTCCTTTTGTAGGTTTAGGAAGTGTTTCAGTTCAAGGTAATCTTTCCCTATTAAATATAGGAGAAAGGCATCCCATCTGCTCTTCAAGGGCTCACACCAGCCGGATCTGCAACAGAGTTTTGAGAAACATGAAAGGGCTCAGGCTAATTTTGGGCTTGGAGCAGAAGAGCTTCAGGAGATGCTTCCTAGCCCTGGCAATCCAAGCTGGGAAGTTTAAAGACCAGGTGAGCAGAGACTGGGGAGTATCAGTTCCCCTGATCACCACCCACACACCACTCACTCTCCGGCTGCTTCTCGTTGGGGGTGATGGATCTCACGAAGTCCTGCGGGGTCATGAAAACCTCGGACTCGCCGTGCTCGTTAATGACCTTCAGCGTGGCAAAGTATCTGAAGATTTTGTCTGGCGTGGAGTAGGCTCTGATCCTGTTCTCGTATTCCATCACCTGGAAATGAAATTTAGCCAGCATTAGACGTGCACTGTTCCTGCCCCACGCTGACTCTTAGTCCTCAGAGAGATTTGCCACAGGACAAGTTGAGTGCAGCAACACAACTCCCGACTCTTTTGGCATTATTCCTTTCAAAAGCCTTTTGAATATCCAGGAAAATTGGACATATCAGCTGCTGATGTCCCAGAATTACGAACAAACACTAAAAATCTTTATTATGAATAAATTTAGACTCTTCATGGTGGCCTAGGAAAAACAAATTCACAAAATCCCTGAAGGTGCTTTAAAAACATGAGTGTAAGAAAAAGCACTGGCATCACATTTGTGAATCTAAAGCAGTCCAACATTTCAACCACAGTGTTGAAGGGCTTGATTTGTGATTAATAGATGAAGTAAAAGGAAAAAATCTTGGAAGGGTGGGAGAAACCTTTACTTTCAAGCAGAGTCTTGGAAAAAATCACTTGGAGCCGCAGCTAGTTGCTCAGTCACCCAAGATCATTTTTTCCTCTTTTCTATCACATTGGCAGAATTCCCCAGAAACTCAGTCCTCCCCACCAATCTGCTTCTTCCTAACTCTGCCAGCAGTGATTTTTTTCTTTTTGTACCTAGAATCAGTTCCCCACACACAGCTGGAATTAATCAAAGACAACAGCTTTTCTAAACAAAATCACAACAGAAGGCCACAAGGGTGAAAAAAGGCAGACACCTACACTTCATCATGCATTAGCAGAGAAAACTTTCCTCCTTACTTCAGCTTTTCATTCCTGCATTATATGCTGTGTTTAACAGTCCATAATGTACTGGAAACCTGCAGCTGGCCAAGAGCCACAGGAGGAAAAAATCCCAAGCGATGATGTGCCGCAAGAGAACGAGCAAGATCAAGGCTACTGCCAAGGCAGCTGTAGATCATTCCTGGCTTTGGTCCTGGTTCAGCCTTGTCCTTAAACTCGAACAACTTCCTCAGCCTGATGTTTATCAGACAGAAAACACCCTCCCTAGTTTTTCTTATTTCTAGGATCAAACAAGCCAAATGTTTTGAATCCCCTAAGCCAGGCTTTGGTAAAGCAAAGCCTCTCTCCTTTTATTTGCCCCAGCTCCAGCAATGCAACCACAGATGACATGACCTAGAATGACAACACCTAAAGCATTCTCCCCCCTTGTCTCTGCATCACCACAGCCTTTCCAGAATTCACATGTCCTTGCATCAACCACTACAGGCAGTTCCCTCCCTCCTGCAGGAGAAAGTTTTTGTCCCTAGGCCCTTTGCACCTCTAATCAACAAACCTAATCCCACTTTTATTGCTTCAGTCCACAAGGTTCTCCACAGATAAATCTGGGCATTGGAATGAGGGCAGTTGCTTTATTGCCAAGCTCCAAGTCCCAATAAAAGATGACACCCATTTTTCCACCTCTTTCCGGCTTTGTCTACTGCTCCCACCTGGCAGGAAGCAGCTCCTTATGCCAAAGTAATCTTTTCACTTGTGGGTGCAGGCCCATATCTCACTCCTGCCCGACCTGATCTCATGATTAACACCCCACCCAGCTTAATCAGCCAGGAACAGCTCGGTATTTTTACCTTCCAGCAAGACAAATAAACCCAAGGACAGCATGAAACTCCAGACTGGAGCCAAGAGCAGAAACCACAGGCCATGACCCTCCATCCATGGCAACCCTTCAACACAGCCTGCTTTCTAGCTAAAAAAACTCATTAGCCAAATTTTCCAAGCCTGTGGAAAAAATTCTTGCAAGGCACTATCAAATGCTTTCCCTCAACCCAGCTGGGCACAACTCAACAACCCCACTGCTGCACCAGAGACAGGAGTCCTGACATTTCTGCCAGTAAAACCATGTTTTGTTTTATCCCACTTGACTTCATATCCACAACGGCTCTTCCCTCTATCCATTTTAAGCCCCTGCTAAGATGCTACTGTCAGGCTTGTTGCTGTCAGGCGCTTTTCTCCTCATGTTTAGAATATTTAGAGTATTACTTCCAAAGCAACAACAGCTTACTAACAACACGGGCTCAAAACCACATCTCCTGTCTCAGCTTACAGCACAAAAATGCACAATCTAGACCAATAAAGTAGAATCTAAACTGCTTTTTAGCATCTCACAGGCTGTTTTTTCATCACAACTGAAATCTCACTTCTTCCATAAGCTTCCCTACAAGAAGGGAGCAAATGCAGCCAGGCTTCTTCCCTTTTGCCTGCAGCTGAACTCACAATTACATCACTCTTGCTAATGAGCTAATCAGCTGGCAAAAACTGACAAACGTTGCAGCCCGTCCCTCTGACTGCAAGGCTGGGTGCAACACGAAGCCAGGTCAAGAAGGGAGCAGCCAAGATGCTGCAAATGGGAAAAAAACCTCACTTATTCGTGACTGGGTGACAAACATCAAGTGGGTGATAACGGGTGGCCTGATCCCTCTACTCAAATGTGGAGGTAAGAGCCCACGTATTTGGGTGCAGACAACCATTTGTGAGGGGTTTTTGCACTGCTTCAAAGCAAGCTGGACTGAAAACCATGCCAGGCAAGTGTCTCCTCTCCTGACCTCTCACCTTTCCCTGGTACAAACCAGTCCTCGATGCAAGGAAGGCACGCCAAAATTCTCATCCTGCCCCTAGAATTGCAGCCTCACATAATCAGGCACCTCCAGAAAGATGATATGACTCAAAAGGAAAAATCCTGGTTTTGCATTTATTAGTAGAGCATGTACTGGAGGAGAAAGACAAGTAAGTAATCCCTGTCGCTCTACAAGAGTGAAGGTGCTGTTGAGACTGTCAATGTTGATGCTAAGCCTCAGGTTAAAAGAAAAAAAACCCTAAATCCTATGCTGACATGAAAATAAAGCTCTAAATTAACATCTCAAGGCACTTCCAGAGCATCACCAGGGCCTCCCTGACTATGCAACAGCACACATCTTAACAGGCCAAATTAATTAGCACTCATTTTCTTTGTGCTTCCTCCTGTGACACACACCCAAACGAAGGCTCAGCATGACGAACATCCCAAGGCAAGATACCTGCAGGACCCAAACACTGCCAGTACATCTTGATAAGTCAGCCCTACCGCTGCATGCAAACACTTCTAGCAAGTTAATTAACACATCAGCCCGCCCCCATCATGTATTACAGCTCATTAGCCTTCAAACTACACAGGCACTCAAGTAATTTTTTCCTTTTCTGCCCTACGTATCCAGGACCTACGCACTGCACAGACAATACGTCCTTGGGAACCATCCACACACAATCCCAACACCTGAGGGTCGTTTCTGTTTCAGCTTCCCCCTCACTGGATCACTACCTAAAACAGCAATGTCAACCTTAATTTATTGCTTCACCACTAATCATCAACTTCATCAAAAGCAACATTGGGATAACAAACAAGTGTTAAACACTTCCAATTAGGCTTAATTTTTTTCACAAGGAAAATCCCACACTATTTTCAATTAATTACGGGAAGAGCTGGGAAGAGTTTTTACTGTGGGTGTTGGTTTGTTGGTGTTTTCTTAAACACGCAGAAGAGTCAAGAATCCCTGAGGTGCTACACAATTAGGGGAGCAGCACATCCTGGGAGCAGCCCTGATTTTGAGTCAGGAGCAGGGGCACACCTTCCTCTGCCATCTGAGCTGGCCACATTCAAACGCAGCTCCCGAGGTGACTCACTACAGCAACTGCTGACCAAACACCGAGCCCACAGCGGAGCCGCTCAAACACGGAACAGGCACCTGGCACAACACCTGGCACATCCTGCGTTTAATGGAGCTTTTGCAACACTGGCATTCAGGCCACACAAGGCACCTTCTGTCTGGAGGCTGCAGAGAAAAGGTTTGTGTTGGCACAAAGATGATGAGGGCTGTCTTAAACGGGGCTGTCCCCAAGGAAATCGCTGCTCCTGAGCTCCTGCTGTGGGAGGAAGGCAGACTGGGATGAGAAGGGATCCACGTCACACACTATTCCCATCTTTTGGGCACACCTGGCTTGTGTCTTATTTGGAAATCACAGCCATATTCCTCCCTGCCTAGTTCGGGAAGGAAAGAGCTGGTCAACACAGGTACATCTCTAACAGCTGGAACAACAGTCCTTGCCTGTAAAAAAACTTCCTCTGGCTTCCCCAGCCAGCAGCCACATCAGACAAAAATCAATCTTTACACTCACTGTATTCAGAAGTAAGAGTGTGGATGGAGGTGGACTGTGGCTTGCTCTTTGCAACCTGCCCCCATCTGCTGACACTGGAAAAAACCAATAACCTGCTTTTCTTGAGTGGTACTGGCAAGAGCTGAAGTTGTCAAGAGCACCTGACACCCAGCTGCCATGAAAATGAACAGCTTCCAAGAACCCGCATTCCTGGATGATTCTGAGTATCTCAGCACGGTATCTTACTACGTAACTTCACTGAGCTGCCACCAACATGTCACAACAGGAAAGAGTCCAGAGCCCCAAATGAGGCACTTGAAATCTCAAGTTGTGTAATCTTTTCTGACCAGGAACCAAAATGATTCAGCAGCTTCAAAGGAAACAGCTCTTAATTTTTCATGAGAAGCTGTTAAGCCACTATATAGGACTATCCACAATTTAACAGCTAATGAGATGCAACCTCCAGAATACAGGCTTAAAAATAATTATCAGAAGCAAATCATAACAAAATGGGAGTAGATGCTCTTCACAATTCCTTTCTCCTCTTTGGTGCTGCAAAGATATTACATCATCCAACGCAGCCCTACAAAACTGACATCCAGATGGGCTTAAAAAATAAAATACTGCTGTCTGTCACCTCCCAGTTACAGGACTCTGTCAGACCAAATTACGCATCCTTTAATAACAGTGGTTTCAGACAGTGCCAAACCAGTTGTCAGACCTGAGGAGCCCAAGGCTCCTGGAATTGCCCAAGAGCGAAGGCAGGTCACAAGCCAACAATAGAGTTTATTACTCAAGTTTTCCTCCTCTTGAAAATGTGTCTGCTCTGAAAATGAAATATCCAGAAGCACCAAGAGAGAACCAGGACTAACCAAGAAGATGGACTGAGGCTGTATTTCAACAAGTACATTTGCACAGAATAATTAAATGAAGAACTAAAGTACACCTTTCCTATAACCCTCCCTTCCACATTCATCCTCTACTCCTTCCTACATGCACCGTGTATATTCACAGGCAAAGGGATGGACTCAGAGACACACAAGCTGAATGTCCCAGATGGTTTAGAAGCTTTGGCAACAATTCCCTGCTTTGCATGCACCATCCTAACAGCCATCAGTGCAGGAGCCTTGATTATCTTGGACATCAAAGTGGAGGAGGGAAAAAAGGTCTCCATTCCAGAGGATCAGTGTACTGTGCTTTCCAAATACCGAAGTTTCAACCTACAGACACTCAGGGCAACATGCCAAGAAAGCAGCTTCCCAAAACTGTAAGGTCCCTTAGAAAACAAAGACAGGCACAGAGCAAGTCTTCTCTCTTGCAAGATGCCCAAGTTTGGTACCTTGCGGTCCCTGAACCCAGAACGCTTCTTCTTCTTCCCTTCCGGCGGCGCCTCCTCATCGCCGGATGCCACTGCCCTCCTGCCCTCGCTGCTGCTGCTCTCCTCCTCCTCCTCGTGCTTCACCTTCTGCCCTGGCTCTGCCCTCGGGCTGTGTCTGACAGTGTCTTCTGCGTAGGCCCTGCAGCAAGGAAAAGAAAACACCCGTTTAGGAGGTGACTGACTGGTGCTAAGGCTGCAACAAAATGGTCCTGCCAGGCTCCGCCCGAGGAAAACACAGGTGGGGAGGGCTGCAAAGCAAAGGCAAAGAAGTGACCAGTCCCCTTGGAATATCGTGCGCTTTCCCTGCTGTAATCAAATTTCCAGCCCACTCCAAAACCCAGACTATTGGTCACAGTAAGTTTTCCCAGTCCAAATCACTCAGTGAATTATGACACCTTCTCCCAAAAACTAGACACGCAAGAAACACTGGGAGAAGGGCATATCATACCTCCTCTAGCACTAAATTCCACCTCTGCTTCCCCAAAAAGAATATATTAAGTGACAGAAACGTGTTTTGCCATCAGCACCGCAGGATTCAGGACGAACAACCTTTTTGTTTCAGCTCAGCTGATTTATTTTCTATCTCCAGCAGCTGACAGGCTGTTTTCTCCCCTTCTTCCACCAATGACTCTTCTAAACACCAGTGCTGCAGGATTTGTGTCAACAAAACTGGAGCTGTTTGTCCTCAAGGTGGAAATAAAACTCTGGCAGAGCACAGGACCCCTTTTCCCTTGCTGTTCAAATACAAAGATCTTCAGGCAACTCTGTTCATACACCAAGACTCAACACTTCAAATCAGTCAGGAGCAACTCGCAGAACTGAAACTGGCAATGGGATGATTAAATAAAAAGCAGGATAAATCCCTAAGACAAACAATGCTCTGGATTTCCCATGCTTTACTTGTAATGCAGTTTAGAAGCACACAGAGCTCAGACCACATTAACATCAGTGAAATTATAATCCCCAAGGATCCGTTAACATGTCACAAGCAGCAAAGCCAATGGTTTGACAAAATTATTTCTCTTTCTAAAGGACTCAAACAGCTCAGGGAAACATCTCAGCCTGCCCATAATTTAAGCAAATCTGCCCTTACTTTGCATTCCTGGTGATTTATTTTGGACTAATCACAGGGTATGGGGCTTACACACAGGTGCTGCTCCTTGGCCACTTTGGTAGTGCCTGGAACTACGAACGTGGTCATTTACAGCTGTGTGAGTTTGTTTTAAAAGGGCTGCCCTGAGAGAAAAACGAAAACAAACCAAGATTTTTGAAGTCCTCCAGGCTCTAAACAAAAGGCTACAGATACTTCACCCTACCAGTTTCCTGGAAAACACAGATGTGGTATGTAATATTAACAGAAGAGAGTCTGTGTCAGTCTCCCCAGAAATCACAGAATGGTTTGGGTTGGAAGGAGCCTTAAAGATCCTCTCATTCCAACCCCTGCCATGGGCAGGGGCACCTTCCACAGCTTCCAGCAATCTCAGCACATCAGCTTCCAAGAAGGAGAAAGGAGAGTAGGTACTCCATCAATTAATTTAAATGCTACCAAAATAAAAGACAACTCCTTATCAGCACCCAATAATTCACTGACAGTCTCAGTTCAAGACAAATGGGAATGGGCTAAAGAACTGCAAACGTTTCACAGCACTGGTGGCTAGAAAGCACTTTATCATTTATGGACTGGTTTGGGTTGGAAGGGATCAGCTCAGATGGGGGTTCAGAGGTTTCTAGTCCAGTGGGAGAGAACGCAGCTCCATTAGAGGGGTGTGATGTAATAAAATACACAAGTGCTCAGTGAAGAGCGGTATTAATCCTGCCTTTTCACGTAAAAATGGAGTTTTACACTCTTCCTGTTCTGAAAAGGTCCTGAGTCTCAATTTGCCAATATATGTTTGCGAGTCTTACAGCAAAGCACCATCTTTGAGACCTCCACTGAACCAAACTTTCAGAGACAGGATCCAAACCTGGGTCCTCCACAAGTATCTCAAGAGAGGGAAATTCTCTCCCTGGAACAGTCCAGCAGCTGATCTCTCTTGGAGCATGAAGTCCATGCTGGCACCTCTCCTGAAAGTTTAATCAGCACTGGCACATCCTTGAGGAGCTGTGGGTTTGGCTGAAAAATGCAGTTGCCAGCTGAGGCTACACCAGCAGCACTGACACAGAAAGCCCTTGTGCAGGCAGGACACTCATCTTAAGTAGCTCGGAGGGAATCTCTCGGGAAAAGGGGACAGAAAAGCAATAGGAAATCAATTGCTTATCTCCACAACGAAGCTATTCCATATGAAACATGCTGGAGAATAGCTGTATCAGGAAAGATTTGCTCCTGTAATGCTTGACTGACAGCTAGCAGACCAGGGAAGGGATAGATGAAATTGAAAAATCAAACATTTTCAGCACATCCCACGCATTCCTTCAATCCATCAGGCTGTCAAGTCAGTTCCTCCAGTGATACAGACAGAGGCTGTTTGAATACAGTCGGCTTTTTCCTCCCTCTGGTTTATGCAGGTAATTAACTCTGCTCCACAGTCAGATCACCATCCCAGCATCCAGGAAAATGAGCTCTGAGGAGAAAGGCAGAGTCTGTAGGCTACTTCTCAAGCAAGGTTTTAACAGCTATTCCTCACCTCCAGGCCACTGGCCAAACTACTCCCTGAATTAACCACTGAAGGAGCAGCTCTCTACGTGCACCTTCTCCTCTGTGTGTTTTACCTCCCTCTGCTGAAATCCTTGGCTTCCAACAACTGCAGCTTCCATACTCAGCCCACATAAAAAAGTCTTTCAATGCAGATGTCAGAGTATGGCTGGAGAAAAAAAAGCCCATAGCTCCAGAAATATCCACCCTGCTGGACTTCTCTCAGCAAGTGAAGACTCTCCCCTCTCCTCTTTGATGAGGCTGACTTTCCAATGGAATTCCTGGTGCTGCAGCTTCTGCACAAAAGGGAAATGAAAATACAAAGCCTCTCTTCACTGTGTGCCAAGACCAGCCGCCAGCCTCTCTCCACGGAGTGTGCCTGCCCTGGATCCTGAATCCTACTGCCATGCTTCAATCATTCTGATCTCTTCACACTTTTTTTCTCTCCAGTGAACTGAATTTGAATCAAAGACTATTTCCCACCCACTTAGCAAAATCTCCTTGAAATCCTTGGAGAAAGCCGACTATCAAGCCTAAGATTAGGTTCCTCATCCTCCCCAAAATCACCAAGCTACCAGAGGCCTGCAATGATAAAATTCTCACTTAGGGAATCATTCTTTACGAGAGCCAAACACATGCAACCATGGGATATACATCCAGGAAGGATCCTGGGACTCACACTGGGCATTGGCACAACACTCCAAGTTGCAAGTCTTCCAATGAATCACAACGCCTCACTTGAAAGTATTTTTCTTCTTTGAATGACAGAAGCAGAACAGCGTGGAAAAAATCACAAAGCTTCGTGCCAGAGATAACAGTGCTCAGTTATTCTAATCCTGAAGGCAGTAGCAAAGTACTCAGCTATCAGTTGCTGTTCAGTCTCAGAAGGAAATGTAAGAGATCTAACAACAAGCTGGGCACTCAGGAATCAGCAGAGATGCTGCCACCAAACCAGAACAGGAGGGAGGAATCCTGCCTGACACACGTGCTCCTCAGCTGACTAAGAGTTGCCATTCTCCCTGTATGTAAACATCTGGAGACATCCCAGTGAGGTTTAAAAGCCACTTAAGACTTCAGAGCTTTCACGCTGCAATGCAAAAGCAAGTTTGGACAAGACATTCATAAAAACAGGCAACCTCCAGGGACCAGGAGGACTTTCAGCAAGGAGCTCTGTCTCATCCTCAGCTCAACCATATTCAGCTACTGAATTAGTTACCTGAAACTTTAATGAGAAATTCACCAGAGATGATGAAGAGCTACAACCCAATTTTTCAGGGTGTCACCACGCTCACAGGGCTCTTTAATACTTTGCTTCCCTCCTCATCTCTCAGATACTCAACACTGACAAACTGGCACAATGAATTTGTGGCAAGAACTTCACAAAGGCAGTCGCCCTAATGACACGTGCTGCGCGTCCTGACGTTACCCCAATATCCTCGTGAGCTATAAATCTGCTATTTCTTAATCCAGGAGATGCTGCTTTCATTTCCAAACAGAGCTCACCACAGTGGGGTACAGGGCTATGCCCCCAGGATCTTATCCTTTCCTTCCCCAATGTCCATGGAAAAAACCTCAGTATGAAGCCAAAAGCCACCGGAGAGAACAGAGTGTTCTTCCAAGACACCACTCCCAGATCAATGTGTCTTGAAGTCTTAGGAAAAAACCCTCAGCACAGCAATCCCAAGGATCGTCTCTTGAGTGTGTCACCTCTCACAAAGCATTTAAAAAAATCACAGAATCACACAATGGTTTGGGTTGGAAGGGACCTTAATGATCACCTCATTCCATCCCCCTGACATGTAAACACATGAGAGTGCTAAATATAAAAATAATCTCACATGCGTAATACCTACATTTTTTCATCTTTTCTCCCCTACATTAGGTTAAGTTGTACCTGACACATCTATAGCTATAAAACAGGTTTTGCCCCTCTTTGACTATGATTTATGTGGTTTCCTCTGTTTTACTACAAGGGAGATTTTTGAAGTCTCTGTTTCAACTGGCATAAGATATTTCCAGCAATTCTCCCATTAAAAATGTATTCTAAGCAAATCACTCTAAAGCCCCCAGGACACTGGTGCAAAAAATCAGTGCATTCTTAAACAGTTATAGAATCTCTAAACAGTTTGATTTGGAAGGAACCTTAACGATCATGCTGTTCCACCCCCTGCCATGGGCAGGGACACCTCCCACTATCCCAGATTGCTCCAAGCCCTGTCCAACCTGGCTTTGGACACTTCCAGGCAGCCCCAGCTTCTCTGGGCAGCCTGTGCCAGGGCCTCCCCATCCTCGCAGGGAACAATTCCTTCCCAATATCTAAACTAAGCCTGTCCTCTGGCAGTGGGAAGCCATTCCCTGTGTCCTGCCACTCCAGACCCTTGTCCAAAGTCCCTCTCCAGCTCTCCCGGAATCCCTTCAGGCACTGGCAAGGGCTCTAAGGTCTGCCCCAGATCCTTCAGACCCTTGTCCAAACATCCCCAGCTCTCCCAGCCTGGCTCCAGAGCAGAGGGGCTCCAGCCCTCCGAGCAGCTCCGTGGCCTCCTCTGGACTCGCTCCAACAATGTCCATGTCTGTCTTATGCTGAGGACCCCAGAGCTGGAGGCAGCAATTTCCACAGCAACACAGGTGTCTTGCCCTTATTCTTACCACTAAACTATTCACAGAAGGATAAGAAATGAAGCATTAAAAAGCGTATTTTCAGTCCACTGGGAAGAGCACTGGTAAGACTGTGCTTACAGAGGTTCCTCTGTGGCCCCAAAGGTCCCTTTGCTCCCTTATGTCACTCAGTATTAGATAGATTAACAAGCTTCAGTACCAAAATGCCAGTTTAAGTGCTTTGAGATGCCCACATATTCAGCCAGGAAGGGTTGTGACGTGAAGAACAGATCTGCAGCCATTTCCTAATAGTCCAAATGGGTATCAGGAACCAAAGAGTACAAGTTTTACACCAGGATCAGTAACAGAATATTTTTCACAAACGTTAAGCTTGCCACAAACTGTGAGGTTTAGTACTTCTCATATATTAGTGCCTCATTTAGAGTAGCCAATGACTGCACCAAGATTAATTTCAATTAATTCAGTTCATTATGCCAATGCCCACATACTTAATTGCTTGTCTTGCCAGCTGGAAATCCTCAGAGTTTAAGTTATTGCTGAGAAAGGGTAAACTTCATTAGTCTTCTAAGCTCAGCTATTTGCACTGCTCAAGTATTCCTCACCACAGGAAAACAGAGCAGCATTAGCTACTCCTGTTGTATAATAATTTAGAGGAGCTACATTCCCAAAAAAGCAGGCAGCAGGACTTCCTGGAGGGCAGGCAAGGCAACAAGACCAACACTTACCTGCAGTGGACCAAACAAAGATCCCACCGACCCACCTCCCATCTCAGGAAGGCACAGTGAAGTCTATCTTGCATCATACGACCACGGGATTTTTCCATGAACATCTTTTCGCTCCTTGACTTCTCTACCTTGGGGTGAGCTTCCTTACCCCAGCACTGGGTTCTGCTGCTGCTCACAGCACATCCTGCAGAATCCACCTGAAACACACTGGTTTCAGGCTGCGCCTGAGAGTCTCCACTTGAGAATTCCCATCTTTCTTCACACCATCATCACCATCTTCTACTTATCCAGCCCAAGAAACTTCAAAATTTTCAACTGCTTCTTGATCTGGCCTGTTACATCCTTAATGCCTTAAATGTCAAGAAATATTTACATACTTATCTGTTAGAACTAATTAGTTATACTTACTGCTACTTCCTGTACTAACTCAGGATGTCATTACAAACATTCTGTATTCACCTACTCTCACACTTAAACTCTACTGATCACCTAATTTACATATTCAGAAAGACAAAGGAAATTTACACTTCATCCCTTATTTCTTTAAACAAGGCTAAAATGCCTACTTGAAAGTCCATTTGAAACTTCCACAGATGTCAGCATGAAGAATTTTCTACATCAAACATATCAATTTTTGTTCCTTGTTTTATTCAGCGGCTTTATGCCAAGTAATTAAATTAATATCGTAAGCTTGGGTGCACTTTTATTCTACAGTTGCTGACGTTGAGGATTTATTTCATGGCTGAAAGTCTGTACAATTCTATTTAGTGCTTTATAAATTTATAAAAGACGAAGGAGATAGAGCAAGGAAAGGCAAAACAAGTGATAAGAGCAAGTCAGCCTCTCCAGATTGATGAGAGCTGTGTCTCTGACTGATTTCTATCAGCACCCTCAGCTGAGGAAGGTGCCCAAGGGCCTCCAAGGAACAGCAAAGTACTCCAGGAGCAAAAAATCCCTCCCCAAAATCCATCCCTGACCCAGCACTCCACATAGCACAAGCACCATCCTCCTGATAAAAGCAACATCAACATCTGAAAATTTAGCTGGTTTTAAAAGCAGAGGACCCTGCTACAGATGGGAGATATTAACTCCATGTCTCTGGGACAGCTTTACATAGGACACGATGTCCTACTGACTTTATGATCATGCTGAGGATAGGGTTTTAAGTGGAAAAACCCCGCTTGCTTCCCTGCTGGAAAAGGGGTGTTATCCTGGCCATTCCCTCAGAGGCACTGACTGCATCAGTGCAGATCATTAGCAAAATGCAGCACAAAACGACACTGTGCTGGATCACAGTGTTCTTCCTCCACATAAGCAACCCCCCTTAGCTGAGAGCCAGGTTTGACAGCGCTGAGGAACAGCCAGAACAATTCCCATCGCCTTTCTCCTGCTGCATTAAAACTAGACCTTTCTAGCCACAGGTGAGCAGAAAGCCAGCAATAAATCACCTGAATATTAGAATGAAAAGAACACAGGCTTTCAGCAAATACTTTATTTTTAGACTCTAATTGCAGTCATGTGCTTGAGTGATACTGCTGGTGCCACACAATGGAAGAGAAGGGAGTCCCTGTTTTACTTCAGGCATGGCACAGGCCCAGGGTTCAGTGAGTCACCTCAGTAAAGCTCAAATATCCCCTTTCTCCCCACAGTTACAGAAACAAGCTTTGAGCCTCAGAGCCCATGAGGCGTCCTAAGGCTCTGACCCTTAAAATCCACATAAACCTTGTGTGCTGCTACCTTCCCATCAAAAGACAGACCGTCCTCTTCTGCTCTTCTGCTGCATTTCATTCGTGAAGCAGCCAGCAGCAACAAAAAAACAGAGGAGTAAACACTGGCCAGATGTGCTGTTTCAATCAGAAGCTGTGAAAGCGAAGGTTTCTCTCTTCACAACACCACAAACCACCAGGCAGGGAGGAAACCAGGCAGGAAACCACATCAAAGAGCCCGTGTGAGACAACGCCTCAGCCCCCAGCTTTGTCGCATCCCCGAGCGCTCCCAGCAGCGAAGCAGCTTCTCAGGGAATCACCCACAGCCATTCCTTCCATGCAGCAGAAGCAGGACAGGCAGGAGCGCTTTGCCAAGTCTCCTGCAGGCCTTAATCCCAGATGCAGGTACTTACCAGGGGCAGAAGAGAAATCAGAAATCCATACATTACCTCTGCCAAAGGAACCTGGCGCCCGCCGTCGCTGCAGTGGTCCCGAGGAAAGCCGCCACCACGAGCCCACGCCGGCTGCCGGGGTGCTGGGCCGTGCCCGTGCCGTGGTAACGCCGCGACACGGCCGACAGCGCCGCGGCCACGGGCACGAACCGCAGCCGGAACATCCTGCGGAACGAGAGCGCTGCTTTAGGAGCACAATGAAAAGATTCCAGGTGCTGCCTGCCCTAAACCAGGAAAGGTTTCACAGAGTAACTGTCGTGGTTGTTGATCGGCTGTTCTGGAGGAGGCACACAGTCTGCCTAACAAACAGATTAAATACCTGTGAGTGTTAGCTATTGGCACATACCAACTACTTATCAGTGTGTGTTGGTTTGGACATAAATTTAGGAGGAAACAACTTGAGAAGGGTGTTTTGTTTTTTGTTTTTTTTTTTTTTTTTGCCTGCTAGGCAAGCAGGCTTTGGTAGTACTTTTTTTACGGGTTTGGGAAAATAATTTTTTGAGCGAAAGTGAAAAAAAATTATTTATTTAACAAAACAGAATTTTTTGTTGTTACGGGGAAAAAAGGATATTGAAACTTTTTTTTTTGTTTTTAAAAGAGGATTATGGATTTTAGAGGTTTTTTTGTAGGTAAAACTTGTAGTTTTGAGCTGGGTTGGGCTGGCCAGGCAGGGTTTGATGATCTCTTTTGGAGGGTTTTGTTGAGTAGGTTTGGAGATGGTAGTTGGTTTTAGATGAAAAGTAAGCTAAAAACAGTTTAAAAAGGAAAAGAAGCTGTTGAGGTAGATTACAGGTTTTTTTTGCTGAAAGCTGAAGAGATTAGAAAGTAAAAGTCTTTTAACTAACTAAATGTTGTTAGAATCGGGAGAGAAAAGAATGTAAAACATTTTAGTTGTAAGGTTAAGTTGGCTGTTTTGAAGAGTTTTTTTGGCTTTTCTTTTTCTTTTTTGTAATTTAAAGGTACACTAGAAATCAAGCAGGCGATAGGGACTACAGTATGGTCATAGAATCACCCTATGACACAGTGTTATTCCAGTTCCTCAGCCTTTCCCCAAAACCCTCATCAAGAGGGAATCTCACCTTCCCACAGAGCCTGTGGACTCCACGTCCCTGCAAATGTTCAAGGCCGGGCTGGATGAGTCTTGGAGCAACCTGGTCAAGGAGAAGGTGTCCCTGCCTATGGCAAGGGGTTGGATGATCGTTAAGGTCCCTACCAACCCAAACCGTTCCGTGATTCCATGAAATATTTGCAGCCCATCTCTCAATTTCCAAAGCATTGAAGACGGCAGGTAGATCTGATAAGCGGCTACAGCAGGTAAAAGGCATTTGGCCAGAAGGAAACACAGCTGGATTTTAAAATTGGCAAATTTAACCAAATAAGCTAACCTATCAAACAAAACCCAATCCAGGCATTTTAAATTTCCCCAAGAAAACCCCACTGTTCTTAAATTCCTTTTTTTAGCTAGCCTGGAGCAAAACATTTATATTCAACTGTAAGTACAGGGCAAGTTTCAAAGCATCAAAACTTATAAAATGCAATCCACACCCCATTACACGTGCAAGGGAACAGAGACAAATGGGAAAGCAGAGCTACAAATCTAAACATAATTACAACCAAGAAAAAGGAACCACAGAAACACCACCTCATCACACACCAGCTGCAGGAGGCAAAGCAATTTTGGTGGCTCACAGGACTGGAGGCGAAGGGTAAATGCTCCCTTTGAAAAGAAAATTTGCTGCACGTTTTTGGAAAATAAAGGTTTCATTTCTGAGCCAAATGCAATTTTCTCATTCACAAGGTCAGCCTTAAAATTGGGAACAGAATGGTAAAAGAATTCCCAAAAAAACCCCACAGAGCAAAGGAGCAGCAGCCTAATTTTTCCTTTTATTCCCCGTTCTTGCCATTCTACTCACATATTCCCAGGCACCGAATAACCACAGAATACAAAAATAAAGTCACATCTATTGGTTTCTATTTGCTTCTGCAACACAGGATGCTACCACACCGTTCTGCTAAACCATTAACTTCCAAAAACGAGGATCCTGGGACCTGTTTGTGCAAACACCTCTCGTGTGTGGGGTGTGTTAGGCCCTTCCTGCCGCAAAGAGCTGGATTTATCAGTGCCATTTGCTGCAGGTCAGGATTCCACAATGGAGTGATGCAGAATTTGGGAAGGGAACAGAGGAAGAGGGAGGGAAAACACAGCAAATATTCAGCAGATAGTTTTGAGTGCTGGAGCTCAGTATATATTAAGGCAAGAGGTGGTGGAGAAGCACCTGAAGACTTCACGGCACAATCAAGTAATGAAAAACCATTTTTTCAAGCTTTTTTTCCTGTCAGATTAAGACTTTTGCCCAGTCCTGGGACAAGGGAGGTGGGATGGAGCACAAGACATAGCAGAGGTGGAAAAACCACAGGTTGCCTGTCCATCCCCACCCTGGTTTATGGGCAAACACCACAAATTGCAGTGCTCACAGTGAATCCATCCAAACAGCATCCGTTTGATATTCATCTATGCTCCTATTAAAATTGGCATTATGGCTTAGTTTATTCCTCTTCAAATAAACAGGTTTAAAATTCAAGTGTTAATGGAACGCAGCCAGCTAACAGCACTGATTCTCCAATCTTCTGCAGCTCTGAACAACAATGAGACGGTTATGAAAAACAACTCTGATTTCAAATTTAAAATTATTTCCACTCTACGCGAACCTGATGTTCCCATTTCGTTTCCAGGGAAGAATTTCTGTTCCATATGCAGAGGAAAATCTGCATGTGTTACTTTCCCCAAGAAGCCATCCTTGCCCTTTCCTGGGTTCCCCATCCTAATTACAGCTTTATATTCCTACCATGTATTGGATAAGGGAAGTATTGCCACTATCATTTAATCCACCAAAATTAAAATTAAACCCCACAGTGTTTACTTGGGAGCTTGAAGAGATTTTTTTACAGCATTTCTGATTGTCGGCTTTAGTACTGCATAAATGTTTACTCTGCCTGAGTCTTAAGAAACACTAAATTATCTGCTTTGTCCAAGCAATCTCCATCCTTGATTCTGCCGGGATGTTTACCCAGAGTGTTCACTTGGTAGCAACTGCCCGAGAGAGCTGAAAGCAGCCAGTTCTCACAACAGCCCCAAAATAAAGAGCATCCTTATTTCAGAGCAATTTTAAAAAATCCCTTTGGAAGCTGAATTTTCCATCTGCAACTTCTACAGTCTCTCACAAGTTTTTTTTTTTTAAATCAAAAGTGCCATGATATTTGGTATATTTGGTTAAGAAGTCCAGGCGTTGAAGTCAAGATCACTTGAGAAAGCTGATGCTCACTTTTAGAAAGATTAAAAATAAGCATCTTGCCCTGTGCAGCAACAAAAAGCTCAATGCCACAATTTGCAGTACGGCAAGGAATAAAACTGAGATCAAATATAAAACTCCCATCAACTGATGTGATTACAGCTTACAATAAGAAATAAGCTCAATTCCTGAGTGATTTACTATAATAAAAGATTATTTTTTTACAGGATACAACAAAGTAGCCCAGAGGGGAAAAACCCAACAAACATTTGACTTTTATGTTTGCTTATTTTCATTATTTGGAGTTATCGTGATGATCTACCACTGCAGCTATAAGGAATCTGTAGATTTCATTTTTGTTTCCAAGAGATAAGCCAGCCTTACCTTAAATTCTTGCTCAGAATAGCTCTGCAGTTACTTTCAGAGATTGAATTAATGTCCTTGGACAAAAGAAATAGTTGGGGTTTTTTTCCAGAACAGATTGACCCACCTACTTTTATTCATGCCACAATTTATTTTTTTTAAGCGGAAGAGTTAACAGGGAGACTCAAACCCACTAGGAAAACACCACTTCCAACCCAGGACAAAACAGGCTCTGTTCAAACTGAGACCGTCCAGGTCACGTGAAAAGAAGAAATGCAACATTATTTCAACAGTTAAATCCATTTAGGCTCCATGTGGATATTTGATTTCCCCAAACAATGACCCTCTGTCTGCTAATCCGTTCTCCAAGGACATTGAGACAAGCTGTCCACCTCTCCCCTGACCTCTCCAAAGCCCTAGAATTTTTCAGTGCAGAAAAGAATTGGAAGAGCCCAACTCTTGCATCCTTTTTCAGATACCAAAAGGAGATAACAGAGCGACTCGCTCCTATTTTTCCAGCCCCCTATCAGCTGATGGTTCCAAGACTGAAAGCTCTAAGCAGCCCTGCCTGAGGAAAAGGGACTCCCACACTTGGGTACCCCCCAGCACTGAACTTTCTGTAGACCTTCTGGGGATCCAGAGCAGATAAAACACTTGAAGCAGCATTTTGATGTCGAAACTGGCCTCAGTAGCACAAGCATGTGAGAGGGAGAACAGTAATTCAATAACCCAGTGGGTGTTTAATTTTTAATCAGAGAAGGGGTCACAGGCATTTCTTATTTGAACAATTTTACTAAGACCTGGTAAGCCCATGAATTAGTGCAGAATGTCAATTGTAAATTTAAATATACTGCTGTGCAGTAAGATCTTCTGAAAAAAAATTTGCATTTAGGAGGCACTATTTAGGCATAAAAACTCCTGCAGAGACTGGCTGAGATGGAGTCACTAAGAACTCAAAGAGCTTTCTAGAGCTGTGTGTTTATTAAAAAGCCAAGTTTGACGTTGCCAGAGCACATCAAGACATCCTGACCCAACAGATGCTGCAGGAAAATTCCTCACCTGTTCCCATCTCAGCCCCTGACTGTCAATTATCCCTCAGCCCTGCTCACTGAAGCCAGAGCCAACAGCAGAAGAGTGAGGGTAACAGCTCCCAGCTCTGTCTCCATCTTCTCGAGAGGACTGGGAGGAGGGGAAGGAAAAATTAAAATGGGGGAAAAAAGCACAACAAATCCAATGGAAAGGGTGAAGCAATCAGGAGAGAAGATTCACCATTAACACTGTGATTCATAAACGAGGGGGAAAGAAAAATCTCATAGCATCAACCTGCCTCCACCAAAACTAATTATGATTTCTCCTTCCCAGAGAAGCTGTGGCTGCCCCTGGATCCCTGGAAGTGTCCAAGGCCAGGCTGGACGGGACTTGAAGCAACCTGGGCTAGTGGAAGGTGTCCCTGCCCATGGTAGGGGTGGCACTGGATGGGCTTTAAGGTCCTTTCCAACCCGAAGCATTCTATTATTCCATGAAATTTGTATAAGAATAACTCCTAAAAGGGTGCCAGGAGGTGCATTCCAGCTAATGAAATATCTAGATCCACTCCTTCCCCCATTTCCAAGACAGCCCAAACAGCTCCTGCTCTTTTCCCCTCCAAATTTTCAGCTTACGAAGCACAATTTGGAGAGAAAGGATTACACACCTTACTGAAGTTATTAGCCTACCAAGACACATAAATCAGTTTTGGGAAAATGAAATCCAGCAGCAAAAGTAATTTCTCCTCAGGTAGGAGACTGGGACAATATTTGATCACATTAATTCTGCTGGAGAGAGGAACCACATTTGTTTCGGAGCACGATTCAAATTGATGTCGAGTCTACCAAGTATCAATCAATGCAGAAACCCAAGCCACAGCCCAGCCATTTCTTTTTAACTGTCACAGCAGTGAAGTTTCACCTCTTCCTAAAATCCTCAGCCCCAAAAATGACCAACCCCCAACTCCACAGCTCTGTAACTACACCCAGCCATGGCTCAGCCTCCCCTCAGGGAGGATCACTGACATCCCTCCCCTCATGGGGCTGCTTTATTCTGCCAAATAATTGTACTGATTTTCAGGGCTAAGTAGAGTAGATGATGCCTTGCAAACACACAAGCTTTTCGATTTAGCTTTAATAAAGCATTTTTAGAAATTGCAACTGGATTATTTATAAGGATGTAGGACAGTAGCTGGCTTGGGCTTCCCTTGAAAGGGAGAGCAGGACTGTTTACATCCTGGGGAAAGACTTTGGTGCCACTAAACTGGCAGAAGAAACTTGGCAAACTCAACAGCGACCCCAAATTTAACCCGCGAGCTGAGTCGCCAGAGGATCTGAGGGGATGGATGCAGCCACCACGAAGCACAGCTTTTGAGACACAAATGAAAAATGAGTGTACCCAAACAGAGTAAACTGGTCCCATCTGCTGCAGCAGCACTGAAAATAGCACCTCCAGCAAGGATACAATATTTCCTTGCTACTTCAGACAGCCAGACTCCAGCAAAGCACTCTAGGTTTCTAAGAGGCAGCTATAAACTTCCACAGAAACGAATGCCAAATTCTGCTTTTTCCTGGTTAAAGCTTTCCCTTCCTCCACTCAAAATGCAGCACATTCCTCGGACTTTTCTACCTAGAAAACATTACAGTAAACCCCAGCCATGAAAAGCTCCCTAGAAACACCTCCAGAGACATCAGAGGTAACTTAGAAGAGCTGTAAAAAATCAACCCAAAAACTTCTCACCCCTTATTAAGGATAACAATTCTGCTTCACGAGCTACTTCTACCCTAATCACTAAGGAGAAATTTTCTTTTTCCAGTTGCTATTCCCAAATAATCGGGCTGTCTTTGCAAACCAGCCACACGAGCACCAGAGCACAGGTATTTCCACAGTGATCATCAAAGAACTGTTGGCAGAAGGGTAGAAAACATAACACATTACCTTTTCCTGCAAGAAGTTACGGCCAGCAGGAATGCACCTGTTTAATGGCCTGACTCACTTAACTTGCCTTGCACAATCTGTGTCCACGGGGCATGATTTCCCTGAGAATTCCTAACTTCCACAGAATGGAGAGATTCTCCTTGAAGCTCCTGCCCTTTCTCCAGCCAACAGTCATTCACCTGCATGGCACCTCACAACAAACACAGAGTATCTCAGGGTAGTCAAATTTAAGAAATGTTTATGGCTCATTTGCCTCCAAGAAAACCAGCGTTAACTCCTAATGAATAAACATGAAAAATTAATTCTGGAAGAGAAAAATTAAGAACAAAGCAAAAGCCTCTCTAGGCTGACAAGGTGACAGTTTGGCAGGCTTGAATTATCTGCACATACGATTCCAGCTCCAGAAAGGGACAAAGGTTTTTTGAAGGGAGACAGACAGTGGATTGTCTTAGAATTTGATATGGTGAAGTCTGAACTCCTCTGTGACAAGGAGAAAAAAGATTTGTGAACCGCACCAAGAACCTGAATATCACCATGTGGGAATTTCTCCTCGGCTGAAGTTGACTTTTAAACAGAAACATCACCTACAGCCACATCCTCCTTTATTAAATGCTTCTTCCTGCTCAAAGAGCCACACTTTGGTGGCTTTCTTTTCTATCCTATCCAAAGAAATTTGAAATAAAAAACTTACTGAAACAAACAAAAAAATTCACAGCACCTGTGTTTCATCTACCAGATGGAGATTGTTTGGGAATTCAAGAGAAGAGTACAGCATTGCTTTCCCCCAAAAAAGGAAAAGCGAGTCTGAATCACTGCAGTTGCTTTTCCAGGAACACACTGTTGGACTTCGGAGAGGAGAACATGGATAAGCCAGGCCAGTGCCTTGTGCTTTCACAACACATCCTGAGGAGCTCAGTTTCAGCAGGAAAAAGTCGGCAGCAAACACTTGGTCCAAGGTGGGCAGGCAGGGAGCACACCTTAGGTACCTGTCTGTATCACAAGTGAGATTTTTGTGACAAAAAACTCACTGCTCTTCCAGCTCCTGAAGCAAAAATGCCAGAGATGGGAAGTCTGCACCAAATGAATGAAAACACCGAAATTCAAGTGGTGGTACAGAACACAGCTGGTCCATACAGACACTGGGGCTGACTGGTCTGTGTCTGCACAGGTGCCTTGTCTGCATCACAGACAGCCTACAAATTCTGGAGCCACACGGAGTCCCAGGGCTCATGTTTCAAGCACAGGTCAGGTGCAACTTTGCTTGTCTCAAACCATGACTTCCTTTCTTGTTGTCTACATGAGGAACTCAGATTTCACTTCACAGAGCTAAAGTAAGAGAAACAACTAAGAATTTTAGCTTGAGAGATCCTGGAGACCCAGAAGAAAATCCCCAACCCAATCCTTGTGCCAGTCCCAGCACAAAATTCTCAGTTCCAACCATCAGTGCTTTGGTTCTTCCAACCTTGTCCTGCCCCACACCCACAGACAAGGAGCTCTTCGCATTCTCAAAAGAGGTTAAATCCAGAATGTGTGGAAACAAACTCCATAGCAGGTTTCTCTGGGGGAAAAAAAAAGCCACTGCACTCACAGACAGGGCACTAGACAAACATAACCCAGAATTTACTACCCAAGGACTTTCCAGGTAAGTCCACAGAAGGCACAGTAAAACAATTAATGATCTAACAGTCTGTTTTTCCTCTTTTAGAGTATCTTAAATCTAAAACTTAAGAGGTGAGGCTGCCACAGGCTTTGGATGGCGTGGGCTTAGGGAGACAAAGTGCCTTGGGCTCTACTCACTTTCTGCTATGACTCCGTGTATTTTTTACTTGAAGTGTCAAACGCATCACCCTAAAGATAAATATTCCTCCTCAGCCCTCCAGTACTAACAAAAGAGCTGGAGAATGATTTTGGACAAGGACATAGAGCAAAAGGACAAGGGAGAATGGGTTCACACTGACAGAGAGCAGGGTTAGATGGGATATTGGGAAGGAATTGTGCCCAGAGAAGCTGTGGCTGCCCCTGGATCCCTGGAAGTGCCCAGAGCCAGGGTGGATGGGCTTGGAGAAACCTGGGATAGTGGGAGGTGTCCCTGCCCACGGCAGGGGGTGGAAAGAGGTGACTGTTAATGGCCCTTGCACGAGTGTGTGTTTAAGAGGGAGTCACAGCATTTGCACCACACTTTTCCTAAAGCAATTCAGTTTCAAAAAGAAAGGCAGCATTCATCTCAATGGTGTACAACACCCAAAGACCCTGGGTAACTGTTTCCTGCTAAATTATCCCAAACAACATCATCCCACCCGAAGTCAAATCTACACCAAGACACTTTTTCACTGACACCCCTGCAATGTTCCAACAGGAAAACACAGCACCTGGAACAAATATAATTAAGGTTATTTTTATTGTTGTACACAAGTATCTTCAGCCCCACTGCACTGAGCTGTGTTAAAATATTGGGGCCCAGTATGTCGACTGGGAATTTGGGAAGAAAAAAACAAGTATTTCCAAATCCCAGCTCACTTCAGGAAGTGTTACTGCAGCAATTGGAACAGCACAAAACAATGTCTTTTTATAGTAAACTTAATATGATTGCTACAGAACTTCTTTTGCTCAAGAAAACAAAAATGGTTATTTCCACATTCCACATCTAAACATGCTGATGGCTCTCTCAACTATCTCCTGAAAAATGTAACATTTCTGAGATGCTGCTTCAAAGCCCAGCCCAGACTTCAAACGATTTGCAAGTTTGTTCTGTTAAGCAGCCTGAGGACAACGGGATCATCTCTCCTCAAACTCTGCCGTGAGCTTACCCAGGAACCTGCACAGAGAAGTGACACAGACACCAGTGACACACAGGGCACTCCAGAGGGTCCCCAGCAGGCAGACACTAACCATGGAATCAAGGCACTCCATTCTTTTTCCTCCAGGGCACGGAATTTCAGCTTCTTCAGTTCAGGGAGCATTAGGGAATATCATAAAAGTTTCTGCAGAAAATGGGCCACTGGGAGAACAAGCCACTTCCACAAGGATATAAAGAGGGGTTACGTGAGTTTAAGATTCACTGTAAACACCTTCCACTATCCCAGGGTGCTCCAAACCACATCCAACCCGGCCTTGGACACTTCCAGGGATCCAGGAGCCTCCCCACTCTCACAGGGAAGGATTTCTTTCCAATATCCCATCTAACCCTGCCCTCTGACAGTGGGAAGCTATTAAATGCTTTGTTGCTCCAGATGGACACATACACAGTTTAAGTACCTTTTATTAGCTTTGGCTGTATTTTTGTTTGGGCTTATTTTATACCTCCCTACGGTCAAACATATTTTTAGTGAGCACTTGAGGTTTTTTGGTGTTGGGGTTTTTTTTAATGTTTTATGAAAGTGGCAAAACTGAGGTTGGGTTGACAGAAAGCTACAGGCACACAAACTTCTTCCAGGCCTCACTGTGCCCAAGCACTTGCACCAGGAAAGTCAGCACAACTTTACACACTACAGAAAGGCAACTCCTTCTCCTACAGCTCTAAGAAAAGCCCTAAGAGAACGCTTCAGGACAAGAATAACTCCACACAATGTACCTTAAGGGTAACAATTAGCCAAATGATTAATTCAGCAGAGTTAAAGCACCTGAGAGCAGTGAGTTGCACAGCCCAGCACTCAGCACCATCCTCACCTGTAGTGTGTTTGTTCCCAGTTTGCAGGTTAAGAGGTCACAGAGAACACAGGGAAGTATTTCTCAGCTGGGCTGTGTTCTAAAAACGAGAAAGAAACATAATAAAGATCATAACTTCGTGCTGCACCCAATTTCCCTCCTGGCAGTCATGCCCTCCAGGGCTCACACATCTCAACTTCAGGAAATGCATCTCAGACTGAGCTAAAAAAAGGCAGGAGGAGGAAGATGGTCAACAGCTGAAAAAAAGAATTAAAGCTAAGCCAGGCCTTTAACCCAAGCCTGAGCTGGCAATGAAGTTTCTAAAGGAGAAACCTCCAAACATCTTGTCTGGTTTAACCTGCCCACCCCCCTAGACCCCACTAAACACAGTCAGATTTACCATCTTTCCCAAGCAGCTCATTAAACTACAGGCAAGTACAGAACACATAAATCACGTCGTAATAAACTTCAGGCATTTCTATGCTCTGAGCAGTTTATTAACTCAAATTCGCCCTAAAGGTTTTCCGACACAAACTGCACATCAAACACAGCGGGGGCCATTCAGCGGAGTTAAAGCTTTAACGAACCTCTATTAAGAGAAAGTGGTTTGACATGAGCTCTAACACACGGCGGTAACTCACAAAAACCGGGCAGCGCCGCCGGCGATCCCACACCCAGCAAGAAAACGAACCCAAACCTAACTCCTCGCACGGTGTGAGAACTCCCAAAAACACTGCCTGCAGGGCCCCTCGGCCCAGAACACCGGCGGGATCCCCCCTTCCCCTGAAGGCCAGGATGGAGCCCTAGACCCGCGGTTTATTTCACAGGAGTGAAGGCACAGTATTACTGCGGGACTCGGGGATGGAGAAGCCAGAGGAACACGGCATCCTGAGCCCCGTGTGTGTCGAAAAACCTGGTTTTCCCGGGCAGCAGCTCTGCGTGAGCCCCATGGCCTAGGACCCCTCAGCCCCACATCCCGGGACCCTCCAGCGCCGGAGCCCAGGACCCCTCGGTCCAGGGGCCTTGGAGCCCCTCAGCTCCGGGAGGCAGGACCCTCGCATTCCCGAGGCCTGCGACTCCCCCTAAGCCCGACACCCGCTTCCATTCCCGGGGCCCCCTCCTCAACCCCCGGGACTCCCCCCAGACCTGCAGCCTAAGAAGACCCCGTATTCCGGGGCCTTGAACTTCCTCCAGACCTGCTCCTCGGGAACCCCCCCCAGTTCCGGGTCCTGAGACCCACTCAGCCCAGGTCCCCCTCAACTCCGGGGCCCGGAAAGCCGAAACCCCGAGGCCATGGACTCCGCAGCCCTGAGCCATCCCCTCCTTCACCAACTCCCGGCCCCCTCAGGCCCCCGCTCACCTCCGCGCCGCTCCGCCCACCGCGGGCGCGCGCTTCCGAGGGCGTGGCCTCATATAGGGGCGTGGTTCATACGTGGGGCGTGGTCCGTGCGTGAGTGGGCGTGGCCTGGTAGCGATGGGCGTGGCCTCGCCGTGGCGGGCGTGGTCTGGCAGTGGTGGGCGTGGCCTCGCCGTCTGTGGGACGCCGTGAGGAGCCCGGCGGTCGGTGCGGGTTTTGGCGGGGTCCGTGCGTGTGTAGGGGTTCAGAAACTTCTTGGTGTAGGTCCTGAGAGGCTTTTTATGCAGCGTGTTGTGAGTGTTGCCACGCGTCCTGTGTGTAGGGGCTGAGGGGATTGGGTGTAGGGCCTGGAAGAGTGTGTGAGGGGCCTCAGAGGATTAGACACGTAGGCTGGAAGGCCCGTATATAGGGTCTCAGGGACCCATATATATGTATATGGGTTCTGTGAGGTCTGTATATAAGGTCTGAGGGGCCCACTTATCTATAGATAGATAGATAGATAGATAGTCTGAGAGGTCGGTATACAGTGTCTCAGGGGCCCAGACAGATAGACAGAGGCTCTGAAAGGCCTGTGTATAGGTTCTGAGGGGCCCATATATATATATAGGTTCTGAGAGGTCTGTATATAGTGTCTCAGGGGCCTAGATAGATAGACAGAGAGACAGAGGCTCTGAAAGGCCTGTGTATAGGTTCTGAGGGGGCCCATATGTATTTATAGGTTCTGAGAGGTCGGTATATAGTGTCTCAGGGGCCCAGACAGACAGAGGCTCTGAAAGGCCTGTGTATAGGTTCTGAGGGACCCATATGTATATATAGGTTCTGAGAGGTCTGTGTATAGTGTTTCAGGGGCCCAGACAGATAGACAGAGCCTCTGAAAGGCCTGTGTTTAGGTTCTGAGGGACTCATATATATATATATAGGTTCTGAGGGGTCTGTATATAGTGTCTCGGGGGCCTAGATAGATAGAGGCTCTGAAAGGCCTGTGTATAGGTTCTGAGGGGCCCATATGTATATATAGGTTCTGAGAGGTCTATATATAGTGTCTCAGGGGCCCAGATAGATAGACAGAGAGACAGAGGCTCTGAAAGGCCTGTGTATAGGTTCTGAGGGGGCCCATATGTATTTATAGGTTCTGAGAGGTCGGTATATAGTGTCTCAGGGGCCCAGACAGACAGAGGCTCTGAAAGGCCTGTGTATAGGTTCTGAGGGACCCATATGT
Source organism: Callaeas wilsoni (assembly GCA_013398955.1). Taxonomy (NCBI): domain Eukaryota; kingdom Metazoa; phylum Chordata; class Aves; order Passeriformes; family Callaeidae; genus Callaeas; species Callaeas wilsoni. The sequence continues at coordinate 6,048 of VWPU01016452.1, read as the reverse complement.
ATATATAGGTTCTGAGAGGTCTGTATATAGTGTCTCAGGGGCCCAGATAGATAGACAGAGAGACAGAGGCTCTGAAAGGCCTGTGTATAGGTTCTGAGGGGGCCCATATGTATTTATAGGTTCTGAGAGGTCGGTATATAGTGTCTCAGGGGCCCAGACAGACAGAGGCTCTGAAAGGCCTGTGTATAGGTTCTGAGGGACCCATATGTATATATAGGTTCTGAGAGGTCTGTGTATAGTGTTTCAGGGGCCCAGACAGATAGACAGAGCCTCTGAAAGGCCTGTGTTTAGGTTCTGAGGGACTCATATATATATATATAGGTTCTGAGAGGTCTGTATATAGTGTCTCGGGGGCCTAGATAGATAGAGGCTCTGAAAGGCCTGTGTATAGGTTCTGAGGGGCCCATATGTATATATAGGTTCTGAGAGGTCTATATATAGTGTCTCAGGGGCCCAGATAGATAGACAGAGAGACAGAGGCTCTGAAAGGCCTGTGTATAGGTTCTGAGGGGGCCCATATGTATTTATAGGTTCTGAGAGGTCGGTATATAGTGTCTCAGGGGCCCAGACAGACAGAGGCTCTGAAAGGCCTGTGTATAGGTTCTGAGGGACCCATATATATATATACATATATAGGTTCTGAGAGGTCTGTATATAGTGTCTCAGGGGCCTAGATAGATAGACAGAGGCTCTGAAAGGCCTGTGTATAGGTTCTGAGGGGCCCATATATATAGATATATAGATATATATAGGTTCTGAGAGCTCTGTGGTCTGTATATAGTGTCTCAGGGGCCCAGACAGATAGACAGAGGCTCTGAAAGGCCTATGTATGGGTTCTGAGGGGCTCATATATATATATATACCATAGATATACACCTTATACACAGGCCTTGAAGGACCTATAGATATGGGCCCCTGAGACCCTATATACAGGCCTTTCAGAGCATATATATATATGTATATGGCCTGTGTATAAGGTACAAGGAGCATATTTATAGGTCCTGAATGGCCTGTCTGTAGGGTCTGAGGGGCTTATGTGTAGGTTCTGACAGGCTTGTGTGCACTGTACAAGGAGCGTCTATAGGTCCTGGATAGCAAGGCTGAAGGGCTTGTGTATAGGGCCTGAAGGAGTGGGATATGGGGTCTCAGAGGCTTTTATATATCTATAGCATCATAGAATGTTAAGGGGTTTGAAGAGCTTAAAGGGATCTTGTCCTGCTGTGAGCAGGGACACCTTCCACTGTCCCAGGCTGCTCCAAGCCCCGTCCAGCCTGGCCTTGGACACTTCCAAGGATCCAGGGGCAGCCACAGCTGCTCTGGGCACCCTGTGCCAGGGCCTCCTGTGTCGGTTTGGACATAAATTTAGGAGGAAACAACCTGAGAGGGGAGTCTCACTCTCTCTCTTTTTCTTGCTTGCTAGGCAAGTAGGTCTCGGTAGCACTTCTTGTCCGGGTTCGGGAAAATAATTGTTCGAATGAAAGTGAAAAAAAAAACTTATTTATTTAATAAACAGAGTCCTCTGTTGTTATAGGGTAAAGAAAAGAAATATTTAACCCCCCTCCCCTGTCCCCTAAAAGAGGACTATGGATTTTAGAGTTCTTTCTGTAGGTAAAACCTGCAGTCCTGAGCTGGGCTGGGCCAGGCAGGGTCCGACGATCCCCCTTGGAGGGTCCCGCCGAGCAGGGCCGGAGATGGGAGCTGGTCTGGGATGAAAAGCAAGCCAAAAACAGTCCAAAAAGGAACAGAAGCCGCTGAGGCAGATCACAGTCCCTTCTCTGCTGAAAGCCGAAGAGACTAGAGAGCAAAAGTCTTTTAACTAACAAATATTGTCAGAATCGGGACAGGAAAGAATGTAAAATATTTTAGTTGTAAGGTTAAGTTAGTCGTTTTGAAGAGTTTTCTTGGTTTCTCTCTCTTTCTTTTTTGTAATTTAAAGGCACACTAGAGCTCAAGCAGGCGATGGGGAATACAGTATGGTCAGAGAATCACCCCAAGACACCTCCCCACCCTCCCAGGGAGCGATTCCTTCCTTCTGCGGGGCCCTGGGTAGGTGTGCCAGCAGCTGCGGCCGTGCCCAGCGGCTCAGGAATGGGACGGCAGCGGGAAGGGAAAGTGAGAAAGGCACGCCCGGGTCATGTGCACCTCGGCATCTAGATCAGGGGGAGGATTCACTGCTGAGGAGGCTAATTTTAGGTATTTTAATTTTAGTTGCTTCCAGATGCCTCTTAGGCTGGCTCTCCTCAGGCTTTAATGTACCCCTCATTAAAAAACACATTTTCCGGAGGCAGAAATAGGCAGCAATTGCTCTTGAGGAATCCAGGAGGCTGCTGATTCCTGACACTGCCCTCCCACAGCGGGAACGCCACGGGGATTTTTAGGATGAACCTTTTGGTGAGGCTTATGGGGATCCCAGAGGCTTAGTGGGGTCTCTGCAGGGTTGAGATCTGGCCATCTTCAGATCCCAAAAAGGAGTGGGGGAGATTTTTAGGATGAACCTTTTGGTGAGGCTTATGGAGATCCCAGAGGCTTAGTGGGGTCTCTGCAGGGTTGAGATCTGGCCATCTTCAGATCCCAAAAAGGAGTGGGGGAGATTTTTAGGATGATCCTTTTGGTGAGGCTTATGGAGATCCCAGAGGCTTAGTGGGGTCTCTGCAGGGTTGAGATCTGGCCATCTTCAGATCCCAAAAAGGGGTAGGAGAAGCAGCCAGCGAGCACTGGCGTGTTTGGGTAACTTAGGTCTGATGTCTGTGATGGGACAGGGATCACCGTCCTGCCCACTCCAGGGGAATTTTCCCCTCCTATGCTATTGCTCCACGAGAAGCCGGGCAGTGCTCAGCTTACAGAAGGTGGCCAACACCATTCCTTGATTGGCAAGTAGGCTCCATCTCAGGGCTGTGCTGTTTTATCTGCAGTGACCTGAAAGCACTGACCTTTCTTCTAAATAAAAGGAGGCAAAATGCACTTTGACCTGGGATCCTCCTCAATTTCCTCATCCACCCATGCCTCGTGCACCTGCAGGATTTTGCATCCATCTCCAGGTGCCCGATTCTGCTGTATCACAGCCCCAGACATCTGTAGGAGTACAATTGGCTAACCCTAAATTTAAGTAACATGGGGGAAGTGATAAATCTATGGACTAAAAGATCATTTAGGTTTTTTTTTCTTCCTAGCTGGCTTATTTAATCCAAACACTTTGGGGCTTGAGCACGTTTTCCAAAGTGATGGCTTTGCCTGTGGTGTATCACACACTCACTTTCTCCTACATCAGTGTTTTATTTGTAGGAGGGAACAATCCACGCCTCTCCGGGCAGTGTTGGGATGGTTGATGAGGGTTTGAAGCTTAAATTTTCCACTTCAGCCTTTCCCACTGCAATAATATTAATTGCAAACGCTGGTGTGCTTTTCTCCAGCAATTCTTCTCAGGAGCAGCTTTCCAATATTCAGCCAGCTGTAATTATAAGCACCAGGAGAAAGCCTTGTTAAATACATTATTTTATTTAGGTTTTCCAAGAGTGGAAGATGCTTCTAGCAGGAGCTAGTTGACCTAAAATGACAGGGTTTCATTTTGGTGCCAATATCCTCACCCCTCTCGCTCCCTGCGCCTTGGGGAGCCGTTCCCTGCTGGCTCGTTTAATTGCCTGGGGTATTGATCTCAGGGCTCACATTTAATTCCCATTTTTGTGCTTTGTAACGAGTGCCCACACAATCAGCACGGGTTTGCTAATGAATTTTTGGCCTTTCTGCTGCCCTCGGCCTTTGCTCGCAGCCCATCTTACCCCACCTCTGTCAAATACTCCCTGGAAATGTTTAAACTGCCTAAAATTTTACTTTCGGTCATTCCCAGCTCCTCTCTAATGATAAATAAATATCTAAATACAGAATATGAATGGCTGGAGGAGTAGGGAATAGGAGAGAGTTGGGGCAGGGTCTGCTTGCCGTGCCCATCCTTGTCCTCCCTTGGAGCTGCTGGCACCGATCCCTGTAGGAAAGCCCAAGAGGAGGACAGCACAGGCTCATCCTAAAAGTGGCTGTGCTCACCCAGGCAAAAAGAAGTGTAGGAGTGGGTAGTTTATGGTGAGAAGAGGTGGCTCTGCCCCAAAGGGATCTTCCCCATCCTGAGGCTTCCTTCACCCCCCTTTCCTGCCTTTCTAATCTTTCTTTTCCTGCTCGTCCAGGCTGCATCAACCAGTTTTGCCATTTTTAGGCTTTCAATCCCACCGTGCTGGGATGCTGGGAAGTGCCCCAGGGAGAGGCTGATGTCGCAGAGAGGGAAACCCTGGCTGTGGTCCATGAGGTGACTCCTGTGCCGAGAGGTGCGTGGGAACATCTTCCACTGTGGAGTCATCACTGAGGGCTTTGCTACCCGAAATCCTTGTTTTGAAGCATTTTTCCTTTCGCCATCAGTTTTCAACATGACAGGAGAGGGAAATACAACAAGCAGGGATCAAGCAAAGACTCTGTCCAGTCTGAGCAATGAAGCTCGGGAGCAGCTGCTGCTGCAATTTGTCTCCTCGATTTTCCAGGAAAAAGCAAATAATCATTGAAATGCTAAATGTGTGAAGTTGGAAAGACAGTGGGTAAATTCTTCCAGGAGGACACAGTCGAGGCTTCAACCATGTTTTCCCAGCCAACAAAGAGAAGGAAGGGAAAGCTCATCCCTGCAGGAAAAATCCAGCCAGAAATGAGGATTGACGTGGAGGATTTCTCAGGGACAAACTCTAAAATGACGTTGCTTGGGGACAAGCTTAGAACAACCCATCAGGACTTGTGGAAGGCAACACTGGAGGGAGGTGGGGATGGAAAAAGGAGTGTTGTGATGGTGTGGGTGATGCTGAAGCACATCTGTGTCATCCCATGACTTGGTCGTGCTCCTCTCCGTATTTTTAGAAACACAGAGGGGTAAATAACAGCCTGAGTCTCTCAGCCCACGAGTCCCTGATGCCCTCAGCAACCTCCAGCCCTGTCACAGCTTTTTCCCCATTAATTCCCAGTGACTCTCCTTTCCCAAGCATCCTCCTCTCCTCACCTGCCAGGAGGTGTTTCCCCATTGCTCCACAGCAAGGACCCAGGCTCCTCAACTTCAAAAAATGATAATAAGGCAGGATCCCAGGTGCTTTTAAGCCACGGCACCGTCTCAGTCCCCGCCGTAACGGTGTCACTGCTGCGCGTGGGAACTGCTTGTGCACTAATGTTTTTTAAAGCTCCCTTTTCTAACGAGCAGTTCTGGGGCCACTTCCAGTATTAAAAGCGATAGGCTCATTTCCCTCCCGGACTGTTCCTTCTCAGGAATTAAGAAGGAGCTGCTGTCGGTGGTGTAGTAACTCCCAGGCCAGAGGGAAAAGTCTTTTCTAAGAAAAACAATCCAGGTACATCGTCTTTCAAGAGAAAGCTGAGCACACATTGCTTATTTAGCCCAGATGCTTCAAGGTCTATGCTGGCAGCCAAGCCCACCATGTCTGCATTAAATATATATATATATATATATGTATATGTAAATCCATATATTTTTTGATAACATACATTTCTTACCCTTCATTGAAACTGCTGTTGGGTGGGGCGCCAGTCCGACCCAGCACCCCAAATCCCTGTGCCACCGCCACGCTGCATCCCATCTTCCTGCAGCTTCTCCCTGGTGATCTCCTTCCCCAGTGCTCCCCATCTCCTGGCACCCCTTTCCCAGTGCTCCCCATCTCCTGGCACCCCTTTCCCTAGTGCATCCCACCACTTTGCACCCCTTTCCCAGTGCACCCCATCTCCTGGCATCCCTTTCCCTAGTGCATCCCACCACTTTGCACCCCTTTCCCAGTGCACCCCATCTCCTGGCATCCCTTTCCCTAGTGCATCCCACCACTTTGCACCCCTTTCCCAGTGCACCCCATCTCCTGGCATCCCTTTCCCTAGTGCATCCCATCACCCTGCACCCCTTTCCCGGTGCTCCCCATCTCCCGGCATTCCCCCTCTAGGGCATCCCACCTCCCTGCACCCCTTTCCCGGTGCGCCCCATCTCCCAGCATTCCCTCTCTAATGCATCCCACCTCCCTGCACCCC
>VWPU01016451.1:0-28288 GCA_013398955.1 Callaeas wilsoni | reverse complement strand
ATATATATATATATAATATAAATACATTATATAAATAGTCATTTTTCACACCTGTGGGAGGTTCCCAATTTGGTTGTGCAGGAACTGAGTTTTGCACATACAGGAAAGGATGGAATTGCGTTGTTTTGAAGCTTTTTATGACCCTCCCTATACCCAGAGTAGTGGATATGAGGGATCATGGGAGAACTTTGAGATGCGGAGAGATGAAGTGATGAACTGGACAGTCAAATTCAATGTGGATTCATTCCTTTGGGGGTGTACCTGCTCAGGTGGGGGTCCTTCAGGGGTGCAGACCCTTCAGGGATGTACCTGCTCTGCTTGATATTTTCTGCCCTTTATAATAAATACATTTACACAAAGGTACCACAATTCCCCATCCCTGGAAGTGTGCAAGGCCAGGTTGGCCGGGGCTTGGAGCAACCTGGGATAGTGGAAGATGTCCGTGCCCTTGGCAGGGGGTGGAATGGGATGAGCTTTAAGGTCCCTCCCAACCCAACGCAGCCTGGGATTCCGTGATTCCATGATTTTGTGATGGGTCTGTTACTGATCCGTGCAGAACCACCTGTGCCTGGCACAGGCCGGCCCAGAGCCCCCTCCTGGGCACCCTGCCCCCCCTCCATTGCCAAAACCCACCCCAAAACACCTCCCCACAAACATCTTCAGCTGCCGTTTGCAAATATGATTTTGCTGTGCGGATAATGAGTTAATTTGTTCCTAATTCAGGAAATGAAGCCCTTAATTTGGTTTGTGCTAGAACTTTCTGCTTCCACAAAGTGTTATTGATTTCCTTCTTCCAAAAATAATTTTCTAAATTATAGGCAGTGACTGAATGCAAGAAAAAGATGACACAATGGTTAATGGTAGATAAATGTTTTGTGCTGTCTGTCTGTCACTCAGGGATGCACTGGGATGGGCTGCAAGGGCAGGAACACTCCCAGCTGAGTGGTAACTCCTGACAGGCTTTGAGTGCACCCATTAACCCCTCAGCTGCTGGGCTGCTGCAGCCCTTTATTGCAGCCCCAGTGCTGATTCACAGCATGGGTTTGCTCCACGATGAGCAGCCACAAATTACAGTCCTCTGTGCAGAGAGCCAGCCCGGGCACAGCTGAGGAGCCCCTTCCCATCCCCAAACCTTCTCAATGGGGTCAAGGGCTGGGCACGGCCCAATGGGAAGTTCCGCCTTGAAAATTTTATTTGGAGTCAGGATCCTTCTCTGCATCTGCTTGGTCCTCACCCCATAGACAATGGGGGTGGGCACAGAGGGCACCAGGATGTAGATGTTGCCCATGGTGATGTGGACGAGTGGAGCCAGGACCTTCCCAAACCTGTGCAGAATGCCGGATTCTGGAATCATTAAGGACAGAAAAGCCCTCCCAGCCCATGGAGTCCCAGCTGTGCCCAGTGCCCACCTTGTCCCCAGCCCAGAGTTCTGAGTGCCATGTCCAGGCCTTCCTTGGGCACCTCCAGGGATGGGCACTCCAAAGCTCCCTGGGCAGCCCCTGCCAAGGTCTGAGCACCCTTTCCATGGGGAAATTCCTGCTGGTGTCCAACCTGAGCCTCCCCTGGCCCAGCCTGAGGCCGTTCCCTCTTGTCCTGGTTTTAGCATAGAATCACAAAATGGTTTGGAACCTCAAAGCCCACCCAGTGCCACCCCTGCCATGGCAGGGACACCTCCCACTGTCCCAGGCTGCTCCAAGCCCCAGTGTCCAACCTGGCCTTGGGCACTGCCAGGGATCCAGGGGCAGCCACAGCTGCTCTGGGCACCCTGTGCCAGGGCCTGCCCACCCTCCCAGGGAACAATTCCTGCCCAATGTCCCATCCATCCCTGCCCTCTGGCAGTGGGAAGCCATTCCCTGTGTCCTGTCCCTCCGGCCCTTGTCCCAGGTCCCTCTCCAGCTCTCCTGGAGCCCCTTTGGGAACTGGAACTGATGCCTTAGGATTTTAGCTTTTATATTTTCATGTATTTGTAATCTGTAATTCTCTAGTGTAGAACTCTAAACTCCATACGGAGTGTTGGCTACTGCTTTCCCGTTTTGATCAGACACAATTCCTCTCTAGGCCTGAGAATCAAGGACACCTCGCTGTGTCAGGCCCCAAGAAATGTAAACAAAAGTGAGTTGAGGGGGAGCAAACTTGAGATAAATAGCTTCATTACCTGAAACTGTAAATGGAAGATTAACCCCCAATATGCAAATGGACCAAACTTATAAAAACATGAAAACACATGACCCCTCATCCATTTTTGGGTGTAGCACCTGGGGGGTCGAAAATGTACCTGAAGGCCCTTCAGCAAATATAACCGCTCTTTATTCCCTTCATTTTGTCTGGCCTCTGTTTTCAGGTAGCCCCAAAAGGCGTCAGAGCTCTTGCAGCCCTGGGCTGTGCCCTGTCAAGGGTGTGGAACGGAACAGCCACCCCCACAGCCGTGGACAATGGGAGTGCCACACCACCCTCCAGCTCTGTCCCACATCACTCACCATCTGCGTGCGAAATCCATCACATTGTCAAAAAAAGTCAAAATACCAGTTCTGATTATGAATCAGAAGGTGTGAACCATGGTAGGTGGTGTGGAAGGAAATGGGCTTTGAGGTCCCTTCCAACCCCAACCATTCTGTGATTCCGTGACGGTTCTATGAATCCTTCGACTGGTTTCTTGATCTGTGCTCTTTTTTTGAGAACCTTTTGGGGATTTTTCCTCTTGTCCTCATTTCCTGGTATTTAATCCCTCTCTCTCTCTGTATCTCTCTCTCTCTCTAAATGTGATTACAGACTTGTGCAAATATATAGATATAAAATCTACCTTGGTATAAATCAGGGAACTGCATGGGGGCAGTCAGGGGAGGAAGGCACCAGGGCTGGATCGCTTCACTTTCCCAAATGCAACATTTTCACAGAGCAGGGTGAAAACCTGGGAATTTCCTGTGTACGTCACTTTTGGTATATTTTTTCTCCATCCACTTCCCCAAATCTCCCTTTCCTCCCGTTTTTGCACGGTGCTGTTTATTCAGAGTAGACGAGGAAAAGCTTGTAGGCATTCCTGTGGTGCTCGCACGCCCTGAAGGACAAAGACACGAGCTGTTCGTCCCTGGGGAAGGCCCGCGGGGTTTGTGGCTGGTTAAATGCAGCTTCCCAGCCCTGTGAGCAGTGTGCGCGGCCAGGGCTGGCCCTGGTCCCCTCCCTGGTCCTCCGCTGTCACCTGGGTGAGTACAGCTGGGCTGCCAGGAGGAAATAGGGATGCTGAGCCTCTGAAAGGGCAATTTCTGTGAGGGCTTGATTCAAACCAGAATTTACGGAAGTCTCTGGCAGAAGCAACAAACAGCACGTAAGGAAAGTGCTGGGAGCAAATCGCTTTGCTAAATATTCCTTCTGATGTCATATCTACAGCTGGGCTTGGGGCCGGGGGGTGGAGCTGGGTGATCTTTATGGACCCTTCAAACCTTTCTGTGCTGATTCTGTGCTGATGGAAAGGCACCCTAAAAGTCCACCTCGGCCAGTAATTACAAATTCCCCTCATCCTCTCAAGTGGTTCATGAATAGGTGTTGGCTGCCCCATCCCTGGAAATTTCCGAGGCCAGGTTGGATGGGGCTTGGAGCAGCCTGGGTCAGTGGAAGGTGTCTCTGCCCACGGCAGGGGTGGGACGGGAGGAGCTTTAAGGTCCCTTGCATCTCAAGCCAGTCTGGGATTCTATGAGGAGTCTGTGACAAATTTTAATCAATTTGTGCTCCTCAGTTATACAAAAAGTGTTAATTCCCAGCTGACCAGAGACCCACGGCTTTTCCCTGGCCAGCCGTGGTGAGGGCTGGGCTGAGCTGCTGCCACCATCAGCTGCTCAGCTGGAGTTTGTAACAGGCACTAAAGGTACCTGCGTTTGCAGGCAGCCTGCTCGGAATATTGCTCTGGAAATCCCCCCGCCTGCCCCCACCTCCTCGCTGAGCACCGCAGCTCCTGCCTCCTGCTCCGGGCTGGGAGGATGCCCAGGAGAGCAGCGGCTGCCAGCATCCTTACAGAGACCTGGAATCTGCTGGTGAGTTTCCTAACGGCCCCAGGGCAGATGAAACATCATTTCATCTTCAGTGTCCAGTGTCCATCAGGGCAGGAGAGACCTCGAGGGGTGGGAGCTTGTCTGGGAAGGGAATGGAGCTGGGAAGGGGCTGGAGCCCCAGGAGCGGCTGAGGGAGCTGGGAAAGGGGCTCAGCCTGGAGAAAAGGAGGCTCAGGGGGGACCTTCCCAGGGAACAGGGACAAGACAAATGGAAGCGGCCTCAGGCTGGGCCAGGGGAGGCTCAGGATGGACACCAGCAGGAATTTCCCCATGGAAAGGGTGCTCAGGCCTTGGCAGCGGCTGCCCAGGGAGGTTTGGAGTGCCCATCCCTGGAGGTGCTCAAGGAAGGCCTGGACGTGGCACTCAGAGCTCTGGGCTGGGGACAAGGTGGGCATCGGGCACAGCTTGGACTTGATGGTGTTGGTTTTCCAGCCGCAGGGATTCTGGGATTCTGTGATTCAGGTTTTATCTGAGCCTCTGAATTTCCTCCTTTCCATTTAATCTTGTTGGAGCTGAGAAGTACAAATGGCATTTTCCTTCCCTCGGGGCTGGTTTGGATAATTGACCCGCAGGTCTCGCTGATAAAGCTCTCTAAAACATCACACGCTTTGCCAAACAAAACCAAAGGGGAAGGAATCAACAGGAACTCACACATAATGGGGCTGCACCTCCTCTCTGAGGGAGATGTTAGCTCTCGTGGTCCCACTGCATTCAGTTCAGCACCAACACGGACTTTTCCCTGCCTTCATCTCCCGCCCCCTCCATCCTCCCTTCCCTCTCCTGCCGGATGCCTCATCCCTGCAGGAGCCAGCAGGGCCACGGCTGCTCCGTCTGCTGCCATGGGGAGCAGCCAGCCCCATTCCCAGGGTGATCTCCAGGGCTCTATCCCACCTCTCCTACCCCAGGCAGGAACACCCAGCCTGTTGTTTGTCTGTGCTGCTGAGAAGCTTTGGGGCACCTCTCAAAGGGCTGAGCACCAAATGTCCTGAAAATTTGTGTATTTAAAGGGGACTGCAACAAGGGGAGACACTTAAATGTCCCCCTGCTGTCCCTCGTTGTCTGGTGCTGTGCACAGCCCTGGCGATGGAGATCCCGAGGCTGGTCCACAGTGGCTTTTCCCTCATTGATCACAGACATGGAATCCCAGTTTGGGTTGGGAAGGGGTCCTTAAAGCCCATCCAGTGCCACCCCTGCCATGGCAGGGACACCTCCCACTGTCCCAGGCTGCTCCCAGCCCCAGTGTCCAACCTGGCCTTGGGCACTGCCAGGGATCCAGGGGCAGCCACCGCTGCTCTGGGCACCCTGTGCCAGGGCCTGCCCACCCGCCCAGGGAACAATTCCTTCCTGATATCTATTTAGAAATTAGGAAGAAGTTATCTAGTATCTTCCTCATATCTGATCGATGGGATAGTCTCAAAAGAGTGCAGCTGCTCAGGGCTTTTTGGCTCCCAGGAGCCTGGCCTCCCCGGAGCCTGGCCTCCCCATGCTGTGCCAGCTGGGATGGCTCACAGCCGGGCTTTCATTCCAAGACACTTTAATTTCCAGATCCTTAGACCACTGGAGCAGTGAGATGTCCCCGTCCAACAGGACTGTGTCCAGCCGCCACACCTTCATCCTCACCGGCATTCCGGGGGTGCCAGTGAGCAGCTGCTGGGCGGCACCGCCGCTGTGCTGCCTGTACCTGCTCATGCTGCTGGGGAACTGCTGCCTGCTCTGGGCCATCAGGACAGAGCGGGCCCTGCACACGCCCATGTACCACTTCCTCTCCATGCTGGCGCTGGCAGACCTGGGGCTGTCCCTGTGCACCCTGCCCACCGTGCTGGCCGTGTTCTGTGTCCCGGCCGCCGCGCTGCCCTTCCAGGCGTGTCTCGCCCAGATGTACTTCATCCACACCTTCTCGGCCATCGAGTCCGGGGTCCTGGTGGCCATGGCCTTCGACCGCTTCGTGGCCATCTGCCACCCCCTGCGCTACGGCTCGGTGCTGAGCGGCTCCCTGGTGGCCAGGGCCGGGCTGCTGATCGTCCTGCGGGGCGTCTGCGTGGTGCTGCCCGTGGCCGTCCTCATGGCGAGGATGCCTTTCTGCAGGTCCCGTGTGCTGTCCCACTCCTTCTGCCTGCACCAGGACATGCTGAGGCTGGTGTGCGGGGACGTCCGGCCCAGCAGCTGGTACGGGCTGAGCGCCGTGATCCTCACCAAGGGCCTGGACTCGCTGGCCATCCTCCTTTCCTACGTGTTCATCGTCAGGGCCGTCCTGGGCACCGTCTCCCCAGGGGCACGAGCCAAAGCCTTCAGCACCTGCATCTCCCACCTCTGCGCCGTCCTGATCTTCTACATCCCGCTCATCGGCCTGTCCGTCATCCACAGGTTTGGGAAGCACCTGCCCCCCCTCACCCCCATGCTCCTGGCCGATGCCTATCTCCTGGTGCCCCCTGTCCTGAACCCCCTGGTGTACAGCTGGAAAACAAAGCAGATCCGCAGGCGGCTCCTCCCGCTGCTCTGCTGGAGAGGGACGCAGCAGCGGGCCTAGTCCCGCGTGCCCCAGAGCTAGACTCCTCCTTCCATTCCTCTCCAGACTGGAGTCCCAGAGTGGCAATTTCCTACTGCCAGCCACCTCCTTCTGTTCCTCTCCACACTGCTTGCTCGTGGGCAATATCCTCTCCTGGAGAAAATCTCTCGTGTTCCTTCCCATCCCGGTCACCTCTCTGCAGCACAGCTCTGCTCCTCTCCACGGAGGGATGGGTTATGACAATCCACATTATCCCTCTCCCATTTTGGGATGCTCCACTCTTCAAAGGGCTGTGAGAGGGCAGAATTGGTGTGGCATTGTGGCAAAGCTGCCCTCCCTGCAGGCAGAGGAGAGACAAGGCTGCCGGGAGCAGGTTTTCACTGGAATTCACTGCTGAGAGGGGATTTGGTCTCTGCAGAAATACAGACAGTGTTACCAGACTTGTGTTTTTATTTGCAATATCCCTGTTCAGTCCGGGATATGAAACTGTCAGTTCCCAGAGTTGTGTGACCCTCTGAGACTCCTCAGCTTTCATCGTACAACCAGTGTGAGTCACATCTTTGCAGTTAAGGAGACAAGAACTGGTGGCCTGTGGACACAAACCCAGAAATCTGAGTCACCTGGGACACAAACCCAGAAATGTGACTGCCGTCACCTTGAAGGGTCTGCAAGGGGAGTGGGTGGTTTTTCCTGTCTCATGATATCATCTGCTCAGCCTGTAACCCTTTTGGGAACATCAGGAAAACCTCTCCCACCTCCCAGGTTATGATCCCAATGAGGACAGGCTGCTCTGAACAGAGCTCCAGAGCATCCTGGGTGTGCAGTGCCATCCAAAGGCGTCCCATGATGTGTGGGGCTGGTTGTGCATGGCCACGCTCCTTTAGGCACTCTCCAGATGCTCAAGTGACATGTTTCATACCTGGGCTGCTGAGCTGCCCCTCTCAGAGCACCCAGTGGTCACTGAGGAGCTTCCATCCCATCCCAAGGCAATCCCTCCTGATTAACCACACCTGGAACTGTGTAAAATAATCCTCCCTGCAAGGAAATTCCCTATGACTTTGTCCTGTGTGCAGGGTCCTGCCAGGCCCTTTCCTCGAGTCTTCCCTGGGGCTGGTCTCCTCCTCTGGGATATCTCAGCCCACCCTGCTCCTCATCCCAGTAGCTGAGTGGACCAGGAGGAGAAAGAGAAAGGGAAACGACAGAATCCCAGACTGGTTTGTGTTTGGAGGGACCTCAAAGCCCATCCAGTGCCACCCCTGCCATGGCAGGGACACCTCCCACTGTCCCAGGCTGCTCCAAGCCCCAGTGTCCAACCTGGCCTTGGGCACTGCCAGGGATCCAGGGGCAGCCACAGCTGCTCCGGGCACCCTGTGCCAGGGCCTGCCCACCCTCCCAGGGAACAATTCCTGCCCAAGATCCCATCCATCCCTGCCCTCTGGCACTGGGAAGCCATTCCCTGTGTCCTGTGGCTCCATGCCTTGTCCCCAGTCCCTCTCCAGCTCTCCTGGAGTCCCTTCAGGCCGTGGCAGGGGCTCTGAGGTGTCCCTGGAGCCTTCCCTTCTCCAGGTGAGCACCCCCAGCTCTCCCAGCCTGGCTCCAGATGAGCTCCTGCCCTGGAGCATCTCCGTGGCCTCCTCTGAACTTGCTCCAGTACCTCCATCTCTCTGTTTTGGGGCTGCAGAGCTGGACACACTCCAGGTGTGTCTCGCGAGAGCAGAGAAGAGGGGCAGAATCCCCTCCCTCGCCCTGCTGCCCTCGCTGTGGGGTGACCCAGGACACAGGTCATGCCCTGTGCTCCCTTGGGGCTCTCCCTCGCTCCCATCCTGACAGCTCCCCTCAAACCCGGCTGCTCTCCAGCTGTTCCCGACTCACAGCAATTCACTGCCTTCATTTAATCATTGACAGCACCACGAGTCTTCCCAGCATTTGCTGTTTGCTTTGCTCTGTTTGACTTTCCACAGCAGCACCCAAAGCAATAATGGACAGACCAATTTTTCTGCAAGTGCTTTCCAGCTGTCACTGCCTTTCTCCACCTGCATTTCCTCAGCCCTGGACCTGCACACTGTATTTGCCATCCCAAAATTCCATTTTGCCAGCAAACAGTGTGAGTTGTCAACATCCCCTTTGCACCAGCACGCATGAGTTAGTTCAGGAGCTCCAGGATGCTCACAGGGATGTGACGCTTCTGCTCTGGAGCCAGGCTGGGAGAGCTGGGGGTGCTCACCTGGAGAAGAGAAGGCTCCAGGGAGAGCTCAGAGCCCCTGCCAGGGCCTGAAGGGGCTCCAGGAGAGCTGGAGAGGGACTGGGGACAAGGGCTGGAGGGACAGGACACAGGGAATGGCTTCCCACTGCCAGAGGGCAGGGATGGATGGGATCTTGGGCAGGAATTGTTCCCTGGGAGGGTGGGCAGGCCCTGGCACAGAGTGCCCAGAGCAGCTGTGGCTGCCCCTGGATCCCTGGCAGTGCCCAAGGCCAGGTTGGACACTGGGGCTGGGAGCAGCCTGGGACAGTGGGAGGTGTCCCTGCCATGGCAGGGGTGGCACTGGGTGGGTTTTGAGGTCCTTTCCAAACCAAACCTTTTTATGATGATGAATAAATGACACTGCCTCAATTCTTATTTTCTCTGATCAACATTTATGTTTTGTACCAATCTCACATTTTTGTCCCATGTGTGACATTCCCTTGGTAGCAGCTGACCCCTCACAGCCCCCCCAGAAATTCATCTGTGTTCGTGTTAATGGATTTGAAAGTTTTCTCCCCAGGAAGGGAGAAGTGTCTCTGCAGCAGCACAGCTTTCTCACCACTAAAACTTCATCTGCTCTGCAAGACATAAAAAACTGGGCCCTAAGGAACTGAAGGAGTTATGGAGACCAGCTCTGAAACGGAGTCGGATCTGGGATACTCTGATGCATTCCACTGAGATATTTTTCTTTTTTATTGTTTTAGGAGCAGCCACTGATCTCTGCTTCTGTATCTTGGGATTTCACCATCCTGTGAGAGTCCAGGGAAGTTCCCTGTAATCCCACATGAATGGCACAATCCTGAGGGCGGTCACACGTTCACTGGGAAAGTTTGCTCTGTCTTGGGAATTGGACATGGACTAATGTTCTGACCTAGTTTGAGAACACAAAATCCTCTGTTTACGCCTCCATATCCGCATCACCAGACAGAGCAGCCCTTGGCTCCGGGTAAACAGATTCCATACATTAATCTCAGCCCTGAGAATGCAGCAGGTCATCAGTGAGGCCAGCATGAACTGGATGTTTCAAGTACATGACGTGGGACACTATAAAGGGATATAGGGCTCTTCAAATGATGAGGAAAACCTCCAAAATGCAGCTTCTGAGTTTGCCCAGATCTGCACTGTGTCCCACATTTGGGGCTACCTGTGAAGTCCAAGTTCCGCCGGCAGGAGGTGATGGCTTGATGTGGTCCGTGGAGCTATGGAGCTCATCTGCTCTAAGGTGAGCTGAGATGCTCTGTCAGTTCAAACAAGGAAACTTCGAACCAAATCCTAACCCCAGACCCACGTCCCAGATCCCAAACGCTTCGTCTCAGGTTCCCCCTGGTGCGTGGGACCGTGGGAAGGGTTTATAGCTCTGTAGGTCATGCAGAAATAAACCCTCAGCTTCTGCCCTGGGCAGCTGTGCCAGGGCTGGACAATCCTTTCCATGGGGAAATTTTCCCAGTGTCCACCCTGAGCCTCCCCTGGCCCAGCCTGAGGCCGTTCCCTCTCCTCCTGTCCCTGTTCCCTGCGAGCAGATCCCAAATCCCCCCGGCTGCCCCCTCCTGCCAGGGAGTTGTGCAGAGCCACAAGGTCCCCCCGAGGGATACAAGTGCTCTGTGATAACAACACAAAACCATCTACCCATGAGCAGCACAAGGTTCTGAGTTCACTCAGCATCACAGCTGCTCGTGGATCAGTTATAAATGCCCCTGGATCTTTCTCCCGTCCCTTCTGGAAGCAGAATCATCTGATAATGTTTTGCCAGATTGAATTTTGACCAGTTTGATGGCATCCCAGTGATTTATTTTGAAGAAATCATTGCACAATTGCAGCCTAATGTTGTTACTGCCTCTCCTCACAGCTCTGCCCTCATTTCCTTGCGCTGTTAGTGAGATGCCTGGTGCAATATTTTCCAAAAATCCCATTATAACAGAGTGATAAAGGAGAATGGACACATTTGGCCTTATGAGAATGAAACTACTTCAAACTGCAGAACATAAGATCTGTTGAGGAGATCAAAACACAGACTTTTTTAAACCTTTTCAGAATTATATCCCTGGAAGTGTTCCAGGCCAGGTTGGACAGTCCTTGGAGCAACCTGGTCTAGTGGAAGATGTCCCTGCCCATGGCAGGGGGTGGAACAGGGTGAGCTTTAAGGTCCCTCCCAGCCCAAACTGGTCTGGGATTCTATGATTCCATATTCTGGAATTTTGGTATCTTTAAACTCTGTGAAACAGGGTGAAGGCAAATGTGAAATTCATGCACCACTCATGCACCTCAACCCAGCCTCCTTGATCCAGATGTGACCAGGCAACCTGGAAACCCTTAAATTAATTCTTTCTAGGAAGGAAACCCTCCTGCAGAGCAGACCATAGCTGTCCCTGTCCCTGGCAAGCACCTGGAACCATCTGACCCATTTTAGGCACCTGGGAACACACTGGAAATCGAAGTGGGCTTTTCAGTGACACTTTTTTGTTGCTTTGGCCAAGCAGTGCTCTCTCCCCAGGTAATGCCGTGCCCCCTGCTCTGCCAGCCGTTCCTGGTGGAGCTGTGCTGTGGATGGGGAGCTCGAGGAGGAACCAACCACGATTGTGAGGAAGCCCTTCAGGAGCAACTTTTGTCCAAGAGTCCCCAGCGTGCTGCTGGGTTTGGGGATTGGGCACTGCTCTCCTTGGGACCACCCAGCACCATGGAGTTTCACAGCTTTGCCTGGCATTCCTTCCCCATCAGGGTAAATTTATTGCATCCCAGTTGTTATTTAGAATCACAGAATCCCAGAATATCCTGAGTGGAAAGGACCCACAGGGATCACCCAGTCCCAGCCCTGGCCCTGCCCAGACCCCCCAACAATCCCAGCCTGGGCATCCCTGGCAGCGCTGTCCAAACGCTCCTGGAGCTCTGGCAGCCTCGGGGCCGTGCCCATTCCCTGGGGAGCCTGGGCAGTGCCCAGCACCCTCTGGGGGAAGAACCTTTCCCTGCTCTCCAGCCCCAGCCTGCCCTGGCCCACCTCCAGCCGCTCCCTGGGTGCTGTCCCTGTCCCCGGGAGCAGAGATCGGAGCTGTCCCTGCGCTGCCCCTCGGCAGGAGCTGCAGCCCCGGGGAGCTCTGACCTCGGGCTCCTCCAGGCTGAACAGGCCAAGGGACCTCGTGTGGCCCCTCCAGACCCTTCCCCATCCTCGTGTCCCTCCTTTGGACACTCTCTAAGAGCTTTAGATCTCTTTCATTTGCAGCTCTCAGCCCGCACTTCCGTGCCTGGCGGAGGTTTGGGACACGTTGGACATGCCTGCTCCGAGTCTGTTTGAGCCAGAGACACCTCAGCCTCAACTTCTCTGCCATCTCCATTCAGTACGGGCGAGCAAAACCCGGTGTTTGCAGATGTCTCTGGGACTGTTTGATTTTCCATCTCGCGCACTAAAAGTGGAGTCTGCTGCCTGTACAGCCTCGCTCCCTGTGCCCTCCACGTTTTCTGAACCCCTCGTTGGGTTATTTCCCTGATGGACCAAGCCAGGCATTAACTGTGTCAATGTTTGCCCCTGAAGAGCTCGTTCACTTGGCAGGATGGGTCCCGGGGGCCGCAGGGCTCCCGTGTGTCACTCACGGCAGCACAGGAAATTGGCTGATTCCACTTGGCTTTACCTGGGGTTTTTGTGGTGATTTCAATTAAAGTCACCATTTCTCTCCTGGAACTGCCCCAGTGCCCTCACCTCTGCATGAGCTGCAGCTCTGCAGGTGTGAGGAAGGAGCCTGGGCTCGAGGGCGAGCATCTCCCTCTGTAATTTCTTCCATGGTCAGTGTTGAGGTCACCCTGTTGTTCATAAGATGATGAATCACAGAATCCCAGGATCCCTGAGGCTGGAAAAGCCCTCCCAGCCCATGGAGTCCCAGCTGTGCCCGATGCCCACCTTGGCCCCAGCCCAGAGCTCTGAGTGCCACCTCCAGGTGACACCTCCAGGGCTCGGCACTCCAAACCTCCCTGGGCAGCCCCTGCCAAGGCCTGAGCACCCTTTCCCTGGGGAAATTCCTGCTGGTGTCCACCCTGAGCCCCCCCTGGCCCAGCCTGAGGCCGTTTCCTCTCCTCCTGTCCCTGTTCCCTGGGAGCAGCGCCCGACCCCCCCGGCTGCCCCCTCCTGTCAGGGAGTTGTGCAGAGTGAGAAAATGGAAAGGCAAGAGAAGGAGAATGGGAAAGGGAAAGATTTGGATGGAAGGAACCTACCACAATTCAGTGTATTAGCCTGACCACTCCAAGGAAACTCCTGTAGAAACAGAGATTGTCAGAAAAGGAATTTTCAGCCCTGAGCAGAGACAATAAAGCAATACAGAAAAGGTCTGTAATATAAGAAATGGGAAGGAGATGATCTATATGGAATCATTATTCAGCTTTACTCACACTGTGTGAACCAGGAAGGGGAGAACACACCCCAAAAATGTCAGCATATTAAAGATATATTAAAGAATATTTATAAATAGGTATTTGAGGTCGCTGCCAGCCCAAACCTTCTGTGATTTTAATCAAGTAATAAAGTACTTTTTAAAATGAGCTTATAATGGAATTATGGAACTCATCACTGCCTGATGTTGTGGGATCCCGAAGGATGTGTAAAATGATCAGACAAGCCCACAGGTGACGATTCTTTCTTTTCTATGAAACACAACGGCTGAGGTGCTGCCTGCTGCTCAGGAAACCTCTGAGTTGATTGCCAGATGCTGGGACATGTGCCAAGGGAATGATAAACTGAAAATGACCTTCCTAAATGGCCATTAATAGCCATTTAGGAGGAGAATCCTTTAGTTTACTCAATAGAATAGAACTCCAGACTGGTTTGTGTGGGGAGGAACCTTAAAGCCCATCCCGTTTCACCCCCTGCCATGGGCAGGGACACCTTTCACTACAGCAGGTTGCTCCAACCTGGCCTTGAACCCTTCCAGGGATGGGGCAGCCGCAACTTGCTCGAATCACCTACACACCTAGTGCACAGTGTGAGATTGTTTCAGCTCACCAGATACGCTCCAAATCTTACAATTCCTCTGATTTGTGCCTCAAGAGTTGCCCACGCTGAGCTTCCCACAGGGATGTCTCCCTGCCATGCTCCCACCAAGCCGCTCTTGCTGGTTTTCTGCCTAATTCCCTTTCCCAGACTCGTGGGTATAGCTCTGTGTGTGGAGGGGTGTGAGCAGCTTTCATCTATTTTCCCATCTTTAAGAAAATAACAAAAGCTTTCCCAGGAGCCCAGCTGGGGGTGGGCACAGGCATCACTTGGCACCCAGCAGTCTGTGCTGGAAGTGGTCATGATTTGAGGCTGAGCCAGTCCTCGTAAATTGACTCCACAGGGCAGAGTTCAGGGGGTCAGTGCTGAGAGGAGTGTGGGAAGGGATGGCAGGAGGGAAGGAAAAGGGGTGGAGGCTTGGTCATGGAATCACAGAATCCCAGGATCCCTGAGGCTGGAAAAGCCCTCCCAGCCCATGGAGTCCCAGCTGTGCCCGATGCCCACCTTGTCCCCAGCCCAGAGCTCTGAGTGCCACCTCCAGGTGACACCTCCAGAGATGGGCCCTCCAAACCTCCCTGGGCAGCCCCTGCCAAGGCCTGAGCACCCTTTCCATGGGGAAATTCCTGCTGGTGTCCACCCTGAGCCTCCCCTGGCCCAGCCTGAGGCCGTTCCCTCTTGTGCTGTCCTCTCGTGTGCAAACCTTTACAAGACCCCATCCCTGGAGGTGTCCGAGGAAGGTCTGGACGTGGTTCTTGGTGCCCTGGGCTGGGGACAAGGTGGGGTTCTGGCACAGCTTGGGCTCAGTGGTCTTGGACAGCTTCTCCAGTCTCAGTGATCCCGGGATTCTGTGAATTTCCTGGTGTCCCTGGAGGGCAGTGCCCCAGCACAGATGGATTTACAACTGCAGAAGTGTCTTTTAGGGCCAGAGGCTGCATTTTCTACAGACACCTCACGTGAGACAAACCCATTTGCTCTCCCTGGCCTGGTTCAGGCACAGAAATAGTGGTTAAATTCATTTTCCACCCCACAGCTGAGGGGGCAAAGATAAACATTGCCACAAGACATCTTGACACAGACGACTCCAGGGCCGCCTGAGGGACACCCACTGCTGGGGCTGTGTTTGCCTTTGTAGTATCCGGTTTGTTTTTATTGTGCAATATATTACGATTTTAATTAAACATTTGGTGTCTCACTGGTCAAGGGGAGACAGCCAGAAGTTCCCCTCTGTCACTCCCTCAGAGCGATGCTGCAAGCACTCCTCTTGCAAAATTTATTATTTCCACTACAGATTTATCCTCCCAATAAAAATTATGTGTATTGCCAGCACCGTGGCTGCAGGACTGCCAGCCATAAATCACAAGGAGCCATAAACATGTCACCAATAAATTATCAGGAGAAAATCCTGCCTGCTGGGAGAGCAGCATAAATGGAAATGCTCATTTACCGCACACACTCCTCCCGCTGTTTGCGCACGGGAACTGGGGCTCCGTGGCTCCCGGGTGATTGGGCAGGGTCAGCGTTATAAGCGCTGCCCTCCGGACACGGACACGGACACAGACATGGACACGGGATCTCCCTCTGCTCCTCGACACGGCTGAACCACCTGCGCTGGCCCGAGAGCCCCCGGCACCCTCGGTAAGTGCAGGCAGCTCCCTCTCTGCTCCCCTTTGGTGGGACAGTGACACGGCTGGGACGTGTGGCCCCCAGCGCTGCTCAGGAGGTGCAGGCAGCTCCCTCCCTGCTCCCCTTTGGTGGGACAGTGACACGGCTGGGACGTGTGGCCNATAAACATGTCACCAATAAATTATCAGGAGAAAATCCTGCCTGCTGGGAGAGCAGCATAAATGGAAATGCTCATTTACCGCACACACTCCTCCCGCTGTTTGCGCACGGGAACTGGGGCTCCGTGGCTCCCGGGTGATTGGGCAGGGTCAGCGTTATAAGCGCTGCCCTCCGGACACGGACACGGACACAGACATGGACACGGGATCTCCCTCTGCTCCTCGACACGGCTGAGCCACCTGCGCTGGCCCGAGAGCCCCCGGCAC
This sequence comes from Callaeas wilsoni, assembly GCA_013398955.1. Classification (NCBI taxonomy): domain Eukaryota; kingdom Metazoa; phylum Chordata; class Aves; order Passeriformes; family Callaeidae; genus Callaeas; species Callaeas wilsoni. Next base: position 12,481 of record VWPU01016451.1, on the reverse strand, counting down.
CCTCGGTAAGTGCAGGCAGCTCCCTCTCTGCTCCCCTTTGGTGGGACAGTGACACGGCTGGGACGTGTGGCCCCCAGCGCTGCTCAGGAGGTGCAGGCAGCTCCCTCCCTGCTCCCCTTTGGTGGGACAGTGACACGGCTGGGACGTGTGGCCCCCAGCGCTGCTCGGGAGGTCCCCATCGCTCCGTGGTGGCCGCGGGTGGGATGTGCCGGAGGGAGGGGGCCGTTGGCATCTCAGGTGGAGCCGTCGTGGTGCATCGGTGTGCTGTTGCTTGGAGTGAGATCCAGCTGCTCTCCCGCTCTTGAGGGGCCGTCTCGGCTGTGGGAATGACCCGTCCCTGTCCTGGCCTCCAATGTCACCAGGCAATTGGGCTCTCTGGGTGCTGCATGCCCAGGGTCTCTCTGCTGATCCTGCTCCCTTCGCTGAGCCCTCACTTGGTTGCTTGGATTGGCAGCGATGCCATTGTGAAAACAGCAGCGTCTCCTCTTCGGGAAGAAGCAGATTTCTGAGTCTCATCTCACCCCAGCCCCAGCTCCCAAGACCCTGCTCCTGCCCTTGCTGACAAGAACCCTTAAAACACCAGCATTCTGAGTTATTGGTGAACATCAAAGCCAGAGACAGGCAAAACATCAGGAGGTGGCTTTAAAGGCAGAAGGGACAGCACCGTGTCCTCCATGAGGGTTCTACCCTGGTGCCTGGCCTCTTCTCCCAGGCAGGCTGGGCTGCTCCTGGGGAGCAGGAACACCTTGGGCACTGAGCAGGAGACACCCTCTCTGTGGGTGGATGGCTCAGCAGCCACCTCACAGGGCTGCCGTAAATCTTTAATTTGGTATCCTCCAGGAACGGGAGCTTTCCTTCCTCCTCAGGGCTTGGCTGCGCAAGAAAGGTGCAATTGCCATCCCATGATAGCCAGGAGATATTTTCTGACCTGGTTTTGTGATTCTGTGATTCTGTGGCAGACACGCCTGCTGTAAGTTGAGCTGTATGTTACACACACATACGAATGCATATAAACATGAACAAGCATGCCTGGTTGTTATGTATTTCATACATAATATGTGTATATGTTTCTAGATATCCCTTACAGACACACACATAAAACATGGAGGGGTAAAACTCTAGGAGTGGAATCTGTATCTGTAACATGTTGGGGCACATAACAAACCAGAGCAGCTCAGAGTGGAACACAGTCAATAAATCCCATTTCTGAGTAACTTCTATAGTGTGGTGGGAGCTGCTGGTGTTTGGCAAAGTCAGGTTTGAGGGAAGGTTTTCTTATAAGTGAAGTATCTCCTACAGACACAGGGAGTTCTCACCAGCCCCTTCTTTCCTTGGTGCTCTAATAGTCTCTTTATCCACCTTCATATTCCTGGAAAACTGTTGAATCTCAGTGTCTTTGAGAGTTCTGGATATCTGCCAGAAGCTGTGCTCAGGGACACGGGCCTGTACACTGATTTTTTTAGGTTTTAAACCCAGACCCCAGATGTGACTGAGTTGCAGGAGTCAGCAGACTGATTTCACTGCTCAGATCACAGAATCGTGGGATGGTTTGGGCAGCAAGGGACCTTAAAGCCCATCCAGTCCCACTCCCTGCCACGGGCAGGGACACCTTCCACCAGACCAGGTTCCTCCAAGGCCTGTCCAACCTGGGCACTTGCAGCGATGGGGCAGCCACAGCTTCCCTGGACAACCTGTGCCAGGGCCTCAACACCTCCAGATGCTGCTGCATTGGCAGGAAGGGGCAACTCTTACCTTTGGGGAGCTCTGAGCCACAGCGAGGACCAGAGGCACCCGTGGGCAGTTTCTTTGGTACCATCAGGCTCTGTGGAACCATCGGGGGATGTGCCAGCTGCCCACCCATGCCCAAGCCCCCCACGCGCTGCCCCGGCTCTCCTGAGGAAGAGCTGAGGTTGTCCTTTCAGCACCTGACACGGCGGGGCTGCAGGTCAGGGTGATTCTGATACCAATACGTGGCTCTGCCTTGCCTGGAGAAAATCAAATGTTTTTGGGTTTTCCCAGGTCTCATCAGTTATGTGTTACTTTTGCCCTGTAGCAGGAAGATGTTTGTCCTTGCTAAGCTTCAGGATTTATTGTCACATTAGACTCTCAAGCTGAGAATCTAATGAAGAAAATCATATTAGGAACCTAATAAATATGTCATGGAAGAACTGTGTGTTATTCAAGGAGGAGCCGTGTTACAGCAAACCCTCTGGCTCATAATCCACGCACTCTGTGACCTGAGTTTTGTATCCTGTGGAAGGTGCAGGAAGATTGAAGTCACAAATACTTTTTTGCTTCAGTTAGCTCGTCTTGCACATTTGCTGCTTTCCCCCACCCACCCAGCGGGCCATTCTGTCACTGAGGGGCTCAGGGACCCTGTCAGCCTCTCCAGCATTGTCACAGGAAATGTAGGAACCTGGATTGTGCCAAGACTTGGAGCTTTGTTGGATAATTTGTGTTGGAGAGGCTTCCGAAGATCTCTAGTGCAACATGTGCCTCAAGGCAGGGCCCGCTGGGACATCTCATGGCTTTGTCCAGTTGGGTCTTGAAAACTTCTGTGGATGGAGGTGTGCAACCTCTGGGCAACCTGCTCCGATGCTTGATGGGGAAACTTTTCTGATTTTATTCAGTCTAAACCTCCCTCGTTTCAACTTACACCTGTTGCCTCCCATCCTTCTTCCATGCTCTGCTTTGAAGATCCCAGTCCAGCCTCCTTGATGCCTCCTTGGAGGTAGGGAAAGGCTGCTGCTGGATCCCTGCAAACCTTCTCTTCTCCAGGCTGGACAAGCCTCTCTCCTTGATCTCTCATTCCAGAGCATTCTCCACCCCACCCGTCTCAGTGACATCCTGCTGAGCTCACTGGAGCTCACTGCCGGATCTCTGCCAAGGCCTCACTCCCCTCCTACTCTTGGTCCCTGTGTAAAACACCCGCTGTATCCCATGTGCCCCCTCCCCTCCCGTTCGTTCCCAGAGACTGTCCCAGGATCCTCGCCAGGGCTCTGAACCTGGAACATCTTGTGCTTTGCCTTGTGTTTGCCTGTTATCAACAGACGTCCCGGGCACCACGCAGAGCCTGTGCCCGCGTGGGGTTTTGCTCATTTATTCCCCTCCACCTGGCAGTAAGATTGTGAAATGAGCAGGGCTTGGGTGTGAGAACCACCGAAAATCCACTTTGCTCTGGGAACCATCTTCTGAGCTGAGAGCAGGAGGGTCTGAGCGGCTGATTCTCTGTTCTACTGGAAATCGTGGAATCTCAGACTGGTTTGGATTGGGAGGGGCCTTAAAGACCATCCTGTTCCAACAACTGCCATGGGCAGGGACACCTTCCACTAGACCAGGCTGCTCCAACCTGGCGTTAAACACTTGCAGGAATGGGGTAGCCACAGCTTCTCTGGGCAGCCTGTGCCAGTGACAACAAATTTTGCATTTGTTTCCAGTGTTGATTTTCTAAATAAGAAGTGTCAGGGTTAAACTTTCACAATTTTCATGCTTTTTGATCTCCAGCTGGCATAAAAAAGCAGCCTTGGCTTAGCAGCTTGGTCATGGTTGGGATGATCATAGAAAAGGCATTTGCTCACTCCACAGAGCATCTCAAACTCTGGAATTTGGGGACAACTGTGATATAGCGGCACTCCCCAGGAATGTTTTCCTTTTCATTCTAAAGCATTTATTTTTTTTTTTTTCTCTTTTTCAAGAAAAAAGTCGATGCTTTTCCTTCATTTTGTGATTTAATGGATAAATAAGAGTGTAGCCATATGTGACAGTGTGCCCAAACTGCCCGGGCACCCCTGCAGAGGCTGGTGGGGAGGTGGAGGGATGTGCAGCTCCCCTACTCAGCGGAGAGTCCAGCTACACGGAGTTTGTGTTGTTGGTCTGTTTTAGGTCTAGGCCATGTGAGAGCTGAGCTGGCATGGAGCATGACTCACACACCCCGTGGGAATTCAATGGCTCCTTCTATCAGCCTTCAGTTTTCCTCATGATGGGCATCCCAGGCCTGGAAGCCCTTCACCCCTGGATCTCCATCCCTTTCTGTGCCCTCTACCTTACTGCTCTCTTGGGGAACTGCGTGATCCTGTTCATCATCAGGAAGACCCAAAGTCTTCACGAGCCCATGTACTACTTCCTGTCCATGCTGGCGGTCACTGACCTGGGCTTGGCTCTCTGCACCCTGCCCACCACCCTGGGCCTCTTTTGGTTCAATGTGCGCAGGATTGGCTTCGACGCCTGCCTCACTCAGATGTATTTCATCCACATCCTGTCCTTCATCGAGTCCTCCGTGCTCCTGGCCATGGCCTTTGACCGCTTCATTGCCATCTCCCACCCCCTGAGACACCCGTCCATCCTGACCAAGACCACTGTCCTAAAGATAGGCCTGGCCATCGTGCTGAGAGGGATGGTCTCGCTCCTTCCCATTCCCTTCCTGCTCAAGAGACTGACCTACTGTGGCAAGACGGAGCTTTCCCACTCCTTCTGCTTCCATCCTGACATCATGAACCTGGCATGTGCAGACATAAAGGTCAATGTCTTCTACGGGATGATCATTCTCTTATCCACAGTGGGGATGGACTTTGTCTTCATTGTGCTGTCCTACATCCTCATCATCAGAACTGTCGTCAGCCTCACCACCAAGGAGGAGTGTCTGAAGGCTCTGAACACCTGTGTCTCCCACATCTGTGCTGTCCTTGTGTTCTTCATCCCCATGATCGGACTGTCCATGATCCATCGCTTTGGAAAGAACGTTCCTCCCCTCGTTAACACCTTGGTGGCCTACACCTACCTCATCATTCCCCCCGCTCTGAACCCCGTTATCTACAGCATAAAATCCACCCATATCCGGGAGGCTTTGCTCAGGGCCCTGCGCAGGAAGCGTGGATCTGACTGGTAGTTTCCTCCACCAGTTCTGCCAGAAAGTGCTGATGGACTGGGTTCTCTGTCAGAGCTCTGGGACTGGTTTCTTGGTCAGAGGTCTGGGACTGGTTTCCCAGTCAGAGCTGCTGAACTGGTCTCTTGGTGCTCCATCCATGCAGGTCACTGCCAGAGGAAAGAACTGCAAATCCACTGAGATGCTGTTCCCCAACCCAGATCTGTGAACTTTCATGTTGTGTCCTAGCACGGTGCTTTCCTCCCTTCCTGCAGACACCCCGAGGTGAACGATACATCCAGGTGGAGCACAGAGCACTTCTCAGTAGGTCCTCTTGAGGGGGCAGAGCGCTCTCAGCCCTTCTGAAACATGCTTAGCCATCATCTGTGTGTCTGAAGTGCCATGTCCATCCCCAGGCAGAAAACAGCTGCTTTTGCATCTCTTTTGGTTGTCTTTGAGTCTTACCAGCTTGCCAAGTCTAATTAATGTCCCAGTCATTGTTCTGCATTGAGTGTCATGTATGTGCAGCATCTGCAATAAAATCCATCTGCTCATTGTGAAAGGTCATAAGATTTGAGCAAGCCTTTTTGTCTGTCTATATGATGCAGAAAGGTTAGGTTGGAGTTGCCTAAAATCTTCAGGGTATGCTGCAGATGAGCAGGACTGTGTGAGTCAGGTGTGTGTCTGGATGGGCTTGGGGGTCTGCTGGGGCTGGAAGCTCTCTTGCAAAAAAAGGAGGGGTTCAAAAACATTGTAGGAATGGCTAAACCACTCCGGCCCACGTGCTGCTGCCTTCCATCTGAGGTCTGCTGGTGCTGGCTGTGCCCCTCAGTGGGATGGGAGGAGATCTCCAGGGGCATCCACAGGTGGGAGATGACAGCATGTCCCAGCATCTCCTTGCTCTGCTGGAGGCAGGGTCTCAGCCAGGCAGGCGGAAAGGTTTCATGGTTCTCCTGGCTCATGTCCTACCACAGACAGAAAAAAATGTCCCAAAATCACAGAACAGATCACAGAACCACTAGGGTTGGAAAAGCCCTCCCAGACCTGTGACCATTCCCCACCTTGTCACTCAGACCACGGCACTGGGTGCCACGCCCAGTTGTAAATATTTCATTCCTCCAGATTGCAGAGCTGTAGTTCTGTTGATCTCAAACCGTATTTTGGCCAGTCTTGAGCACGGTGGAGAATAAGAAGCAACAGTCAGTGTTTACCTTGGAAGGGTGAAGCAGCACCCCTGAAGGCACCCCTGGAGTGGCCTGGTTCTGCCTGACACTGAGCACATTGCCAGCCCAGATCAGGGTCTTTCTATTCCGCTCCACACGTGCAGGAGCTGGAGAAAAAAAAATTGAGAGAAAAAAAGAATGCGGAAACAGCTCCATAAAAAAACAGAAAGAGGGCAGGGAAGATTCCTAAGGGGAGGATTCCCAGGCCACTGTTTGCTCTGTGTTGTGCTAATTATCTCGCTGTGTCCCAGGGTCCCTCGCCCAGGGTGAGACACCAACAGCCCCCAGGAGCTCAGCCTGGGGAGCAGCTCCCACTGGCACTGGGGAAGGGGAGAGCTCTGCTCAAATATCTCCCATCTGAACTGGAGCTTGCAGGAAAAATTAACAGAAGGGAGCAACATCCAGGAGAAAAGAGCTTTGCTGCAGAGATGCCTGGCTTGCAGCATCCTCACACAGGATTCTGAAATTGATGATTGAGAATTCTGAGAAGATTCTGAGTCTGCTCCTGTTCTGAAAACTTCCAGAGTTCATCTCTGGATGTCTGTGCTTCCTGGCTGTAGCTGTTCTCCAAAACGGCTCCAAAACAAAAAGCCCGAGGAGCCTCTGCCACAGTAAGAAAATGTTTGTGGGGGAGTTGTAGGGCAAAGTGTGGGGGATTTATCAGCACATCTGTCAGCACAGCTGGAGAGCAGGGTGGAGGGGGAATGAGAGGGAGAGATAAAGGTTGGGGGGAGAGAAAGGGGAAGGGAAAGAGGGAGAAGGCAGGGAAGGAGAAAGAAATAGAAGAAAGATGGGAGACCTGGGATCATTCAGCCTGGAGAAGAAAAGGCTCCAGGAAGATTTCAGAGCCTCTTCCAGTGTCTAAGGGGATTCCAGGAGAGCTGGAGAGGGACTTTGGAAAAGAGCCTGGAGTGCCAGGACACAGGGAATGGCTTCCCACTGCCAGAGGGCAGGGATGGATGGGATATTGGGCAGGAATTGTTCCCTGGGAGGGTGGGCAGGCCCTGGCACAGGGTGCCCAGAGCAGCTGTGGCTGCCCCTGGATCCCTGGCAGTGCCCAAGGCCAGGTTGGACACTGGGGCTTGGAGGAACCTGGTCTGGTGGAAGGTGTCCCTGCCTTGGCAGGGGGTGGAATAGGATGAAGTTTAGGGGCCCTCCCAACCCAAACCATTCCATGTTTTTTTGACAAGGTGGGGATTGGTCAAAGGTTGGACTCGGTGATCCTGGATTTTCAACCTCAGTGATTCTGTGAGTCTGTGATTTACTTCTGGGGCTCCTGCTTGGATCCCCCTGGGAAAATAAATCTGCATTTACTGTTGTTTCGAAGCCATGGATCCAGCTCCCATCTCTACAGAAATCCAGGCCCTCACAGCACCTGCTCTGCCCACCAGCAATCCCAAATCCTGAGGCACTTCTGAAAACCTGGGCACATTTATTGGTGCCAGAGAATTAGAGATGAACTGAAGCATCAGGGATTGTTTCAGTGCCTGTCTCACAACCCCATTCCCTCAGGTAAATGGTCAGGAGGGCAGAGATTTTCCAGTGAGACTCAGGTAATTCCGTCAGGGCTGGCAGCTGAGGTGCCTCAGCACCTGTTGTTATAACTGAGGCTCCTTGTTCATTCCATTTGTGTCTTAAGTCAAGTGCTTGGCTGCCAACGTCATCCCTGGAATAGATTTTGGGCACAGTGACAGCAACAGTCCTCCCACGCTATGTGTAAATCGGGTATAAAAAGCTACAATGTGAGTCCTACTTGTTATACATCCAAGATGGAAAAGCCCCACATCAGGAGAATAAAGCCTGATGCTATTTTAGGCCTTCACCACAGATGTGCAATGAAAACCCCATGTTTCACAACCCAACATTACTTATAAAATACCTCCATTAATAACCTGCAGAGCTTGCCATAAAAACCACTTTGCATTGTTGATTTCCATGGATTGGGCATGGAAGGAATAACCAGAAAGCTTAGGTTATGTGCTTGACCTTGTGCTGTGCACCCAGGGCAGGAGGGATGGTGGGTTTATTCCAGCACAAGTACTGGCTAGGTGCCTGAAAATATAAAGGTACCGAAAGCAAAGCCTTTGATGTATCTTCAGGCCATTATCCTTGGATCACAGTACGCCTGGAAAATCTACAGGTACAGAATAAGGTGAATAATCTGATTATTTTTTTCTACAGATATTCTGGTTTTTCCATACGTGTTTTTCATAGGATGAAAATCCAATTTGTATGTGCAGAAAAAATTTGAAATATCCATGTCTGCCTGTGCCTGTGTGCTGTTCTGAGGAGGGCTGGGTCGTGGGAGGCAGCACTGCCAGCTTCAGCCTCACTGAGCTCACTTCTGACAGGGCACCACAGCACATATGGAAAAAATCAAGCAGCACTGAAGTTTTACAGAAAGCACTAGAAATCTGCTGAGTTTTTTGTTATTATTTTTAGTTTTGTCCTTTAAAAATAAATGCAAACAAGTTCAGCTGATGGGTTTATTATTCAAAAGGTTGATTTTACGGTGTTCTGCCTTTTAGAGAATTCAGGCAATTCCTGTTCAAACTCAAATGTCGGCATTTTTTCACCGCGTATGTTGTTGCACAGAGCCATAATGGGGTAAAACACTGGGAGGGGAGCTCTCTGCATCAGTGTGGCAGCTCTGAGAAGGGCAGGAATGGCCCTGCGGGATCCCAAGCCGTGGGAAAGGGTGTACAAAAAGTGCCGTTTGTGTTTCCCTTGCAGCAGGAAGTGCCCTGGCATAGCATGAGTGGCCGGCCCTGAGGGCCATGCCCTTCTCCAACGGCTCTGACCTCAGCCCGTCCTTCATCCTGGCCAGCATCCCGGGCCTGGAGGCCGCGCAGTCCTGGATGGCCATCCCGCTGTGCTCTGCCTACATCCTGGCGGTGGCGGGGAACTGCGCGGTGCTGCTGGCGGTGCGGATGGAGCCCAGCCTGCACGCGCCCATGTACTTCTTCCTCTGCATGCTGGCCGCCATCGACCTGGCGCTGGCCACGGCCACCGTGCCGCGCATCCTCTCCTTCTACTGGTTCGACAGCAGGGAGATCAGCTTCGGCGCCTGCCTGCTCCAGATGTTCCTCATCCACACGCTCTCGGCCATCGAGTCCACCGTGCTGCTGGCCATGGCCGTGGACCGGTATGTGGCCATCTGCCACCCGCTGCGGCACGCTGCCGTCCTCACCAACGCCGCCACGGCCAAAATCGGGCTGCTGGCCATGGCCAGAGGAGTGCTCTTCTTCCTGCCTCTGCCTCTGCTCCTCCTGCCCCTTCCCTTCTGTGGCTCCCGGGTGCTGTCCCACTCTTTCTGCCTGCACCAGGACGTGATGAACCTGGCCTGCGCCAACACCACCCCCAGCGTGGTGTACGGCCTCACTGCCATCCTGCTGGTCATGGGGCTGGACGCCGTCCTCATCTGCCTCTCCTACATCCTCATCCTCAAGGCCGTCCTGCGCCTCGCGGCGTGGAGGGAGAGGCTCAAGGTGTTCAGCACCTGCATCGCCCACATCTGCGTGGTGCTGGCCTTCTACGTGCCCCTGATCGGGCTGTCTGTGGTGCACAGGTTTGGGAAAGACCTGGCTCCACTGGTCCACATCATCATGGGCAACATCTACATCCTGGTGCCCGCCGTGCTCAACCCTATCATCTACGGGGTGAGGACCAAGCAGATCCAGAGAAGGATCCTGAGTTTGATTCATGTTACTGACAGAACTCCCCGGTGACCTGAGCTTGGCCGCTGCCCCCTGTGTCCTCACTCTGGCTCATCTTGTGTTACACTCGGAGTCCTTGGTGCAGGACTGTCCTCTCCGTGTGCTCTGAGGTGCTACCACCAGGCAAGAACTGATTGCAAACTCCTTCCAAGAGTGTTTGCCCTCACCAAACTTCGTGAGAAATGACTGCAATGCCCTAAATCCAAGCCCGACCTGGCAGGTTCTGCAAGGAAGGAAAAGTGACTCAGCAAACTTATAAAGATGTCCCAGCACTGCACCTCTTGCTTCCCATCTCACCTCTAAGAGTGGCAGAGTAGAGCAAATGCTGGATGGTTTGGGATGGTTTTGTTAATTCATCGTTTTCACATGGGGCACATCCACATTCCAAAATTTTTGCCAGAAAATTTGCTTGTAGCATCATTGTCTAAGTAAAATAATTACAGGACACCTGTGTGAAGTGAGATGCAGAAATGCATTTCAGAAGAACATCCACCTCTGTGGTCTTGTTCTGACCTGTTGTGTGCTCTGTCAAGACCCCTCAACCTCCTCATAGCAGATGCTGTGGAAAAACTTCAGACTCAGATTTACTGGTAGCAATTGTGAAAATAACTTAAATTAATAATTGTATTCAATAAAATAAAAACATCTCAAGGGAAAAAAATAAGCAAGTTATAAATGTTGGTGATGATTCCAAGCTGAAGGAAGTCTAATTTCCAAGCCAAAGGTGTTTCATACCTTTGATTCCACACTGGGAATTCCTAAAAAGTCCTTTCACTGGCACCACTGAACAGAGTCTGGCACCATCCTCTGGCACCCCTTGGAGAGATTTGTGTGGATTGATGGGAACCCCTCTCAGTGTTCTCGTTATCATGAATTGTGGTTTCACTCTCGAGGTGAGAGCAGGGATGCGCTTGCAGTTCCCACTGCAGCAGACGCTGAGATGCCTCAGGGAGGGCTCCTGGGGTGAGAGCTCCCGCTCGCTCATGGTGGGTTTTGCTGCACAAGGGGTGGCACAAGGCCCTGCCTGGACCTTTCCTGGGGAGCTGCAGCAGCACTGGTTTGATCTGCACTCCATCAGGAGGCCCAGGTGCTCTCAAACCCCAGTGTCTCCATTAGGATCACACAATCCCAGGATCCCTGAGGCTGGAAAAGCCCTCCCAGCCCATGGAGTCCCAGCTGTGCCCGATGCCCACCTTGGCCCCAGCCCAGAGCTCTGAGTGCCACCTCCAGGTGACACCTCCAGGGATGGGCACTCCAAACCTCCCTGGGCAGCCCCTGCCAAGGCCTGAGCACCCTTTCCATGGGGAAATTCCTGCTGCTGTCCACCCTGAGCCTCCCCTGGCCCAGCCTGAGGCCATTCCCTCTCTTCCTGTCCCTGTTCCCTGGGAGCAGCGCCCGACCCCCCCGGCTGCCCCCTCCTGTCAGGGAGTTGTGCAGTGTCACAAGGTCCCCCCTGAGCCTCCTTTTCTCCAGTCTGAGGCCCTTTCCCAGCTCCCTCCCCCTCTCCTGGGGCTCCAGCCCCTTCCCAGCTCCCTCGGGCGCTCCTCATGGACTGACTCTCCAGGACAGCTGCACTCAGGGCCCCCTGTCCATGACTTTAGATGAGGGATCTCACCAAGGGCTCTGTCGTGTGCCGGGGCCTCCAGTGCTGCAGTGTCTGGTAGAGTTTGGTGCAATTTCTTCCCAGTGCCAACGAACACTGAGAGTAAAACAGGCCTTATTTTTGTAGTCTGTGCTGGTACAGCTTCAGTCCTGGTATAACCTTTTCTGCTAAATTCAACCCCAATTTATTTCAAAATAAATGCTTTCATTTAGGTGAGTTACAAATGGTTCTCATCTGGGACTTCAAGGCGATTCTGTCCCCTGTCATTTTTGGCATATTCTGGTTTAATAGAGCTTAGAAGGGTAAAAAAATTTCATAAAAATGAAAACAATCTGTACCTGCCTAATGTGATTTGGGAAATGTGAATGAATTTTTCGGAGGCATTATGGGTCTAAACATTTTTCAGGTAGCCATGGCACTGAGAAATGGCTCCTGCTCATTCCCCATATGTTCCTTTTCTCCTCTTGTGCTGAGAAAAAAACTAATAAAGAAAAATGAATGAACCACCCTGGAAATGCTGTATTGTATTTCCTACTCATTTATTTCTCAGACAGTTAATAGAGCCTCGGAGCAGGAAGGCATGATGGATTTCTCCTGGGTGCAGAAAAAAACTCACTCACATCTTGTTTTCCAAAGTTTAGTCGTGGAGTGTTGCTCTGCTGGGGAACAGAACATGCTGGAATATGGCTGCTTCCCTGGCACTTGTCTTTGCCAATGAATATAGCAACCACTTTCCTTCTGGAATGTCCAGTGCTGAGGCCCCAGGTCACCTCTCCTGCAGCAGAAGGAAAACCTCAACCAGACCTTGGGGACACCCAACCCACATCTCCTCCATGAGCAAGGCTGGAGCCAGAGGTGGGGATGGTCCAGCTTAAATGGAAAGAGTTGGGTTCACTTGACTGAAAAGGGAAGAGACAAGGGGAGGAAAAAGCAGGGTGGGAGAGGTGGGAAGAGGATTGGGAGTTGCAGGAGCCTGGAGGTGGCAACAGAGGCAACAAGGACACACACGGGGCTGTAGCAGTTGGAGATCTCCTAGAAGATCTCCTGGGAGATGACCTGCAAGCCTCCTCTCCTCTCC
>VWPU01016450.1:0-42645 GCA_013398955.1 Callaeas wilsoni | reverse complement strand
TTATCACCACTTCATCCTCAGTTTTCTTTAATATCTTTAAAACTTAAAAATTAGTTGATGAAAGCTTGAGTTACGACTTTTGTTAAGCATGATCTTAAAATAGAATGGTTAAATATTTCTGGAGTTGTAAAATACCCTTCTGAGAAACTGATGTTCCCCTGAGAGCATTATTCTGAAAAGTTTGCAAAAATTAAGAGTGGAAAGCTTACAGCATTCTGTAAACATTATCTGACAGATGTCTTCAGAATTTGAGCCTAACATTTATCGAGACATTGATTGTTGTTTTAAATATGCTAAAATCTGCAGTATGTTTATAGGATGAAAAAATGCATGAGAAATAAAATTAAGGCAGTTTCCAAAATAGTCTAAAACCACCTGAGTGATTATTTGAAAATGTTAAGACTGAAATAAACCCAGCACAACACTGAGGAAAAGAAAATCTGAAATAAGTGTGAGTTGGGGATCTTTAGTAAACAGGGCCAAAACTAATCATGGAATACTCTGCAAGGTGGAGATAACTGTGAGGACTGTGAAGAAATCCAGCGTAAAAGGAGAAGACAACATTGGCAAGAAATCAAAGCTTGCAAAACTTCTGAATCGAGAATCAGTAAGCTGAGAAAAAGATACTGGCAGAGGAAATTATTAGACAGTTTCAACATATTTGTCTTCAGAGAAAGCAGTTAATGAGCTATTCATGCCAAAAAGCCATAAAAGCTAAGAAAAGGTCCCAAGAAATCACCAGGAGCTGGCAAATCACACCAAACATGCTCCTAGGATAAACTGACAAGCTCTGTGTGAGTCATGATGCTGAATATTTGCAGTGCAGTAAATCCTAATGCCAGACTAATTGACAGAAGTAGATGATGAATATATTTACACAAAGACACAGGAGTAAAAATCCAAATGTTTTCAGTGAAGTAAAATCTATGAAGAGAGCTTGAAAAACACGCAGGAGCATAAACTTCACGATGTATTATTTCATTCTGCAAAGCAGTGTAATAATGCCACAGGAATTATGTATTTATATCAGATATTGGAGCACTCACTTGGTCTTGACCCTGCTTAATGTCTGATATTAAGTACTTTGGCCTATTACATATTTATTGCATGATCTGATAACAGAACGTGTGAACTGCTGCCCCACTGCAGAGTGCCAGACTCTTCTTTTATTTCCCTTTATGCACAACCCTGTGAGACAGGATAAACACAAACTGGGGTTTTCTCTGGGCTGTGTTTCCCACGAATGCTCTTCAGAAAGCTGCAGGGTGGGATTGGGTGTGGGGTGTGGGAAAGCAGGACAGAATCACTGGGGAGGAAGAAGAGAGACTGGAAGCTCTTCTGCTTTTTGCCCAAATCTGCCTTTCATTTTGGTGTCACATTGTGAACACCACGAAGAAGATCCTCTTAATGTTATATATGCAGGTAATCCTAAAAAAGGAGAGGAAATGACCAATCTGTGAGTACCAGGTGCTGATGAATAAAAGGTTCCAACACACCTTAGGCACGAAGGGAATGACAAAAAGCCCTGTGCAAACCCTGCCCGTGCCTGGCTTTCCACGAAGCCGTGAGGCTCCTGGATCTGTTTGGCCTCCCTTTCCCAGGGTGGGCTGGCTGCTGCCAGGAGTGGGGATTTCCACCTCGGGATCCCCGTGGAGCTGGGGCAGCCCTTGGGGGCACAGGGGCTCCACTCTGCCGCACCCCACACCGAGGAGGGAGAGACAGAACACGCTGGGTGCTTCTCCCTTCAGAAGCTTCCCTGCTGCTCAGGCCCTTTTAGAAATCAGCTCTTTGTTGGGAAGGATTTGTCTAAAAGTTCTGCTGGCTGTGGATAGGAGGCACGAACTGTCCGAGTCACTCAGTTTCCTGTCTAAGTTCTGTACAGGTAATTCAAGAATACTTTACCAACTGCTGGAGAGATGAACAATAACACCTAATTTTTTAAATAAAAAATTGACCCCTGTTAATTAAAATAAAATTGGCGGACAGATGTTGTTGAGTATTGATGCCCTTTTAATATTTTTACCTAATACCTCAGATTTCTTGGCATGCCAGATGCTCAAAGAAATACCCAATCTAGCATGGTCATGTTTGCTGTTCATTTTTGAAATCTTGTTTTCTTGGGTCTGTGCCATTCCCTAAAGGTATTTCATCTTTTCTGTTTGTGTGCTTTTGGCCAGGGGTACAGACAAGTCATCCTTTTTCTTCTACTGCTGTTTTCCATCTAAAGAAAACAATTTTGATAAATAGATCTAGCTTAGCATTTTAAAAACTGCTTTGAAAAGTGCTGCCTCAGAGGAAACAATTCTGTCAACTTAGAGTCTGCCCTGAGAAATTCTGCAGTTATTGATGAGTTATAGTCTAAGTCAGCAAAGAGGGACCTAATGTGCTTGATTAAGTTTGCAATATTGTGTGTGTGTGTGCAAGTGAAAATTTCCCTTGTGTTGGTACTTGTGTTGTAGGTGAGTGATAGCAGGTGATTCTGATGAGTTTGTGTAAAAATTGATGAAGTTTTCAGAAGTTTAGATTGAAATTACAGATGTTATTACCTATGATGAATTCCTTGTAAAACTAGGTGAAAACAGACCAATTCTGTCATTGTGGGGCAACTGTGTGATTATTACTTTATTACTCAGCTCCAGCACTCAAAAATTAGTCATTTATCCTTTTCCAAAAGAAGTGGCTGGTGGTGAAGCAGGTGCCTGTGTGGTGCAGATATCATTAGCTGTGTTTTTAATTGTTGTCAGGTGACTGCATGTTTCTGCTGAGTGTTGCTATGAAGCCTGTGAATCTATCCAGTAAAAATATTAAAAAAAAAATCCTCTTAGTTGGAGTCTCCTGTGTGAGTGATGCAGGTAGATGAGATGAACCTGCTGCAAGTGTTCAGACACCCCTGTGTGTGTGTCTTAAAATGCTTAAAACTGGCACAGAAAGGGTCAGGGTGCCAGAGAGGGTGGGTAAGAAACTTTTTTTGAAGGAGAAAGAAGAGGAGAGCAAAGAAATCAGAGGGATGTGTGCTGCATGGGAAAGAGGAATAAAAGAAGTGAGCAAAAGAAGTAATTGGAAGCTGCAGCAATTGTGTAATGGTGCTAATTAATAATACATATCTGAGATGATGAGGAGAAATTAATGTTTGTGCAGTACTTCATGTATGTGAAGTACTCTGGGGTACTAAATACTTATTACTTTCATCATGGCATTTTGTTATCAGCAGAACTATTTCAAATTTCCTGCTGTTGTTTGAGCAGAAATGGGCACATTCAGTAGAGAATAATCACTGGGAAAACTTCCAAACTTTGTTGGTGATACAGGCAAGCTCTTAATGGAGGGAGTGACTTACTGTTTTTCCTCTAAATACTGTCTTTCCTCACAAATTTTCACTTCAGCACTGATTTGCAGAGAGAAGTCAGCTCAGCGAGATGCAGAAACACCTTGCAGGCTTTTTGATTACTGGTGACTTGATCTTTTGGGGAAAAAGCTGCCAGTTTTCTACCTGAATAGAATTTCTTTTTCTTTTGTCGTCCCTGCTCTCTGTTCTGCCTGCCCTGATTTCCATTCACTGCGCCGTTGCTGCTCGGGTTCCCGTGGATTTCAGTGGAATTCAGGCTTGGATTAAGAGCAGAGAGCTGTTGTTGCCTCCCTCACCTCCAGCTGCAGGGCAGGACACGCAGATGCCTGGGCAGTACCTGCTCCAGCTGACACACAATGCACCACTGCGTCTCCTTCATCTTCTCTTGGAAACAGAGAATGCAGGAAAACCAGCCAATTCACCAATTCCTGTTTCCATCCCAAGGTGGCTGGGGAAGCAGCAGGGAGGGAGGAATGTGATGAGCCTCTTCCCTGGGTGCCTGCTGCCTGCCTGCTCTGCAGCCTCAGAACTGCTGAGCTCCACTTTCGTCAGGCCCAGTAAGGGCTTCTTTTTTTTTTTTGTTTTTTTAATTACCAACCTTGCCTCTTAATTAAACTTATATTTTGTTCATGTCAGAGCAGAATGCGGCGTTCTCGTGGTTCCATTCTCTTAATTTGAATGCAGATTTTAACTGAAGCAGCGCTTGGGAATGAATAATCTTCTTTGCTCTGTAGCAGTTATGAAAAAAACCCAAACAGCTCTGCCCTGGGAGGACAGGGGAGCTCTCCACGGCCCTGGTTTGGAGGGTTTGCACTGGGCCTGGTGCTGTTGGGCTGCAGCACTTTGCCCGTTGAACTGGAAGTTACAGTGCAAGGAGGGACTGGGGAATCTGGGTTAAAACGTCTCTCTGCTGGCCATTAATTGCAAAAGCTCTGGCAGTGGTGTGCTGCTGTTTTCCCAAACACCATTGGCTTGTTTTCTTTGTTTCTGGAATAAGGAAGCTTGAGAAATTGCTGCATTAAAAGTGCATGCCAGTGCCAGGATGGCTGTGGTAATCACCTTACTGCCTTACCACTGAATAACTCAGACTTTTGGGGCAGGGCTCTGTGCTCTGTCTGAGCAGCAGCACAAAGAAAATGCTTTCCAAAGAAGGGATTTGAGCAAAGGAGGATTTTTGGTGTTGCAAAGGCTTACTTAAGGATGCACAACAGCTTGTCCTGTAATCCTGTTTCAAAATACAATTCTAGTCTGTCTTTCTGCTCCGTCTCCTATTCTATTGCTGCAGAGTTTTCTTGATTGCATCAGTGATTCTTTCCTTTGGCCTTATCTCTGTCTGGGGTTGAATGGGTTTTATCTCCAAGGCTGCTGGCAGAGCCTCTGTCTCCTGAAGGCTGGGGCAGAGGGACACAAGGCCACTCTGGAAGTGGCTGGATCAGCTTCCCCTGTAACAGTCCCAGGCTGAATATCACTCTTGGGCACATCATATCCTCAACTGCAGCACCAGACTGAGAAGAATTTGCTGTTTTCTTACTTTAATAGTAAATGCTGTTCAAGAGGGAGACAGTTCATGTCTTCTGGAAAAGGAGGAACTTCACTATACATAATTATATGACTGTGTGAGCAAGTTATTGAAGTAGTTTAATGAGAATTTGGGGAGGTTCAAAGCTTCCAGGCAATGAAAGAAGATGCTCTCTTGGGTATTATTATTATTTATAAATAACTTAATAAAAGATCATGAAAATCAGCCAAGCAATTCAGGATTTAAGAGGTTTTTTCCTCTAAAAATAGCCTGATCTTCATTAGGGTAAAATCAACTGTTTCTTTTAATCATCCCATGCTGTATTTAGGACTTAAGAAAAAACCTATCCCAAACCACTAAACCAAAGATTCTATGTCTCAATGCTTTCCTGATAGTTGGATTCCTTTAAGAATACTGTAATCAGTAATTTCCCTGACACTGATGATTGTTGTGACATTTTTATAGCTCAGTATGTCTGAAGTGATGGGAACACCAAATGATAAAAACATCAGACCCACCACACACAGCACAAAACTTAGTTTGGGAATTTCCTTTGTAACTTCCAGTACAAAACTGAATTATCCAGGTGACAAAGGATGCAGCCACATTGACATTAAGAGCTTCAAGCTCATTGTTTGCTTTTCAGCTGTATAAAAAGTGAAGGTTTATGGATGAAATTCCCAGGGAACGTGGCTGTGGAAACTCTTGTAGGTCTTTATGAATGTCTGCAGAAGCTGAGGAGCAAACCCTCACAGAGTGAAGTTTACCTGAATATATCATGGAAAAAAAGTGGCTGGGACAAAAACTCTGCTCTGGTTCTCAGTTCTGGGCTTCCCCTTAGAAAGAGCACTTCGTTCTTAATTTGGGGAAAGGGAAGAACATAAAGCCACACTTCAAACTTCAGGGCTCTGTGGTTTCTTCTGAATTTTTTTGCTCCTTTCAGAAATAAACAAGTCTCTGATGCATGTTTTATTTGTTTTTAGCTTTTCTTTCAACACCGTTTCTTAACTAGGACAGCTTCCCCCCTCCCAGGTCTGTATTGAAATTAGGGCTTTCAGGAGTGCTGAAATCCTTCCTGCATGGGTTGGTTGTGAAAAGCAGGTGCAGCTTTTCAACAGAATCAACAATTGTGGAGTTTTATAGAATTCCTTTTGTGCAATCTGAGGATCACTTTTATTATTCTAATGCAGCATGTCATTTTTTAGTCAGTGTGGCGGTGCACTTCATTATTCTTTAGGGCCAGAAGTGCTTGCTCGTTATTTGCTATTGGATCCTCCAGTAAAAACAAGCTGTTAAACTCAATTTAATGTGTATGGATATGTTAAATAGTGATTATTTCCATTTTCTCATATACAGAGTGTATCTCTGGAAAGTTACCACACTACTGAATAAATGTCATTCTTGAGTTTTATTTAATTTCAGCCTCCCCTAATGCATCAGAATTAGGTTCTCCTCATTCTTGGCTGCTGAATGGTTGCTGTGCAGATATCTTCGTGTTCTATCAAATCCATGATGCTAAGCAGAACTAGATCCAAATTCCCCTTAAAGCATCCCTATTTTAGCCTAATAATAGAGTTCAGTTTAGAACTTTTCAAGGACCTCAGTTCTGTTGTGATTTGAAAGATGCGAAGTGTTTTCCTCTCACTTGAGAGACTTGTTTACATCGAGTATAGTTGCACTTCTGGAAGAATGCATCTTGTTCAGTCTTAGATAAAAAGCCCTAAGAATACTGGGAAATTGGGTCAGAAGAAAAATGCTGAGATCTTTACCCACTGATGAATTGCATCCTGAATTTGGCTTGTGGATGGTTTAAATGTAGTGTGCACGTTACATTTTGAACCATAAGTGTTTATGTGGCATAGTTAACGATGCAGCTTTAAGAATAATTTTCTGCAGCTTAATTAACAGGCAGGTAGAGAGTTGTAAATCACGTGCCTCAGCCAAGTCCTGCATGAAAGCCACAGAGCTTCTCCCAAAAAACCCTCAAAACCACAGCAGGTAAAAATGCAGTTAGGGAGCAGAACACGTGTCTGTCAGTGTGGATTTTAGGGTTTCATACTGCATTAAGGTTGGGTTGTCATCCTAGGGATACCTCTCACTTCATTTCTGTGTTAGCTGGACTGGAAATTAAAAAGATATTAATTATGAAGTTGTTTCTGTGATGGGGCTCTTGCAGAAGACATTCCCCCTTGTGTTCTCCAGGTTACTTAGGAGTGTGTGAGTAGTAGAACAGTTCTTTAGCTTTGCCAAGCTTTAGTCAAAAAACATCGAGCTAGAAAAGTGATACAATCTATTTTGTTACAGCACAGATTACAAACAGCTTGTGTTTGTTGTAAGCTGAGCATCTCATGTCTGTGTGTGCCCAACAAATCAGCCGTGACAGGTTATCCTGGGAGAGCTCCCTTCTAGTCGGGTCAGTGTCAGGGATCAGAGCCTGTGTTGCTTGGTTTTGAGGCTTTTCCCCTTTAGTTAAAGCTCCCATCTAAATTCCATGTTTTAAAGCAGGGGCAATAATGCAGGCAGCCCTGCCCCTGACTGCTGCCAGCGCGTGCAGATGTAAAATTTGAGGAAATGCCGATAGAGCCCATTAGGAAGTTACTGGAATTGTTCTGACAGTTGTGGTTGCTGATAATGACTTCCAGTAAGGCCTGCCCTCCTCGGTTCATTTCGCTTCGTTCCTATGGGTAATAGGGAGCAATTATAAGGGAGGGTCAGTCTCTCCAGGAACTTTCCCAAGCATGAATCGAGGCCTCGTTATGTGGTGCCATCCTGGCACTGGGTTTGTGCTCAAGCAGCTGCTGCACTTCATTTGGACAGTAGGAGCTCTTCTCATTTTTTAAGTTTTTACCTGCGTTCTTTGGCTAAACTGAACACTGCAGGTTACTGAGAAGGCTTTTACTCCCTTATAGATTTGCTTTAAAGGAAGAAGTATTGCTGCTGCTCGCCCTCTTGGGGCTCTCAGGCACTTTCCCAGTCTGCACGCCAAAGAGCTTTCTTGGCTAACTCCTCTTTTAGTGAAACAGTTCTTTCACTGTGTTCATAATTCCCAGACAACTCCGTGGAGTTCAGTGGAGGTGCAGGCTATCCCCTTTGGAAATCCAGGAGCAGCAGCTGTTGGTGTTCTCAGCCCTGTGAAGGTGGATCCCTGTTCTCAGGGATCTCCCTGCGAAGGGAGAAAATCCCTTGGTACTTGTTTGCCTCCTTTAAACTGTTCTTTAAACTGAGTTAGAACAATTAATCTTTTTATTGGTTACATTGCTCATGGAGATGTGTTTGCAGGTGTTAGCTACAAAGAAAATGCTTTTCTTGGTGTATCTAAAGTCCAAGTTGCTGGAATTGATGAGCTGTTCAGGTATTTTCTTAGTGATGTAGCTAGAAGTCAAGTTTTTAGCTGAATTTGTGTTACAGGATTGCATTTGGAGGGAGGAGGTTTCACCAGATGATTTTCCTGGAAATCCTTTGGCAGATTCTTCCCTACAGTGAAAGGGATGCCTTCTGTGTATTTTTTTTTCCTCATGTACAATTTCTTTCCATCTGGAAAGAAATTCAGCACCAGACAATGTTGGTTTACTCTTGCCTAGAGCAATGGATTCTGTTCCAGTGCCTTTCATTCTAGATTTAACAAATTGTTTGCATTGATTAAAAGCAACATGATATTGTGCTTTTTTATTTTCCAGTTTTGCAGCCATTCCTCATGCTTACTGAAAGTGATTTCTGAGATGTGCAGAAATAAGCTTACTTAGGTGTTCAGAGTTTGTAGGTGTGATGATGTTGAGCAAATTTATACATTGATTATTGCTCATATTTGTGCTGGGTTTTGTGTTTGATTGTTGCCTTCTGCAACAGACAATGTGACAAAATTGCATTTCCTTAGCAGCCAGATTTGTGCTTGAATTAACACTCAAAGAAAACCCACAAAAGAGAGCGGTTTGGGTCAATATTTGAACCTTTCTTTGCTTTCAGAGTGGTTTCTGTGGGGAAACTGTTCAACCCTGGAAATGCCCATTTTGCTTCATGTCTTTGTTTTTGGCCAGCCAGCTTTTCTCATGTGTGCTTCTTAGCCAAATATATTGGTCTTAGGCAATAAATAGACTTCTACACCAATTCTTGTCTTCTTTAGCAACTTTAAATTGAATCCAACTTGAGACAAGTCTTATAGAATCTGGAATATCTTGTTATCACAGGGAAGAAAAAAAAAAATGTGTTCTGCTTTACATTCTTCTACTTAAGTTTTTAGAGAGCTTAATGATCTTATGATTTTTTAATATGGTAAGGAATGTTGATGGCAAGCAGAAAAAATGAATTGGAGCTGGGTTTTTTTGCATGTGTATGCACAGTGCTTTTTTCATTATTATTCTATTATGATGATGGAAATAACTGAGTGTGTAAGTCACATTTGCCTCATCATAACCTGTATATTTATATTAGAGTATGTTTTGCAGGATTTGCATTCCTGGAAGCTCCACATTGCCTGGTGATCCAGGACTGTGAAAATATGGAAGATTTATTGGAGGCAGTTTGAGGGAGCAGAGACTTAGTGATTTATCTTGCAGTTAGAGAAAGAACAAAGTAGAACTATTATTTCTGTAGTTATTCTTTATGAAAGGAAGAAAATAGTTATCAAATGCTCTATTAGTTTATTCTACAGGGTTTTCCCTATTCCTTTTAAATTATTCTATGTGATAATATTGCCCTTAATTTCATCTGAAGGGTTTAAAGCGTGCTGTGAAATGAGTTGTGTGCAGATGAGTTCTGCTGCTCTGCCTTGTTCCTCTGTGTGCTTGGTTTGGGTATCAGCAGCAGAATCTGTGGATGTGGGAGAAGCCCAGTCCTCAGCTAAGCATTCATCTGTATTCATGAATTTTATTTAAGTACAGACACAGAGGTTTGCCTTAAAAACAACATAAAATGCTCTATTTTAGTTGTAAAAGCCTGATGTGATGGGCAGGACTCTTTTCTATCTTGGAGGCATATTTCACTTAAATTCTCCTTCAGATTAATTTGCCTGGCTGCATATTTAAAAGAGAAGCTGTGCCATCTTCTGCAGGCAGCGGTTGCACGGAGGCCTGGTTATTTCACATGCAAGGCTGCTGCTGTTGGGTTTGTGCCATTCCTTGCAGGAGGTGATTGCCTCAGCATCTTCCAGCCTTTCTCTCCTGTAGTATTTTTAAATGGCTTTGTCTGTCTGGACAGGTGAAAATGCAGAGCTTACTGAAACAGATGGCAAGTCAGATTAATAATGCCCAGAACCATCTTTTGCTTGGATGTTCATAAGGAAACATCCACTGGATTTGTTGTCTTTGCTTGGGCAGCAGAAGAACAAAGTCAATAGATTTTAATTTAAGAGCCTCTTTTTGCAGTGTTTTGAATGTATAAGTTAAGCACAGTTGCTTCGTTCAATGTTATTTTTTTATTCTGGCAAACGATTGAAATGAACATTATTTTTAATTGTGAGAACAGCTTCTATTTGTGGAGAACAGGTTATTAATAGTCAGAGATCTGCAAACTTCCCTTGTGTCTCTGGGCCCTGTTGTACTTTGTGTTCTTGATCTTCCTTAAATCTGACTTATTTTTATGGTTATGAACTGTAAAATGAATGAAACAGATGCTTCTGTTTGGGTGTCACTGTGAGTGAACTTTACAATCTGTGTTTGCCAAGGAATCCAGATCTGTACATCAGAATCCCTGAAGTGTTCCTGCTCACACTGACTGCCTTTCCCAGGATGTCAGGGCCGTTTCCCGTGGAGTTTGTTCACCTTGCAAGGAGAGATGAGTTTGGAAATCCTCTCAAGGGTTCTTCTTGGGGTGGGAAGAGCACGCTGGGGGTTGTGTTCATAAATCCGTGCTTCCTTTAGTCTGCCCTTACCTCCACATCTTCATTCTGAAGAAAATTCCCCTGCATCTCATCCTTTTAAATACTTGGGGTGGCTCCACGTAAGTTGAGAAACGTTGATCTTGAGGCTTCAGATGCCTGCTAAATGCCTTGTGTTGGCATTTGCAGCTCATGCCTGTGTGTGTTGGTGTTGAGAACTGGTTATTACTGGTTTATACATTTTTTTTTCCTTACCTTCTGTCATCATTTTACAGG
The DNA here is from genome assembly GCA_013398955.1 of Callaeas wilsoni. Classification (NCBI taxonomy): domain Eukaryota; kingdom Metazoa; phylum Chordata; class Aves; order Passeriformes; family Callaeidae; genus Callaeas; species Callaeas wilsoni. Next base: position 31,692 of record VWPU01016450.1, on the reverse strand, counting down.
TAGCCACATTTCCAGAGTTTATTTTTGTGTGCGTAGAAGCATACACACACATATAAAAATAATGCAGTGTAATGTAATCTGAAGGTTTTAAATAACTTTTTGTGTTTATGTCTCTGACTAAATAATAAAATTGCCCAACTACAGCTTTCTCTAACATAAAAAGCAGTGAGTGTCCCTGCTGCAAAGTGGCAAGCCTAATTTTTTTGCTCTAAAAGCCTTGGAGGACATCCTAGTTCACTTGAGGTCTGTAAAAGTGTTCAGCTTCTCTGTCATCTTCGGTTCATCAACATAAAAATTCTATAATTTCATCAGTTAAATGGACAAAGAGCTGGTAATGATTTTTCTAAGGTAGGTTTTTTTAATAGGACTGTTCTAGCAATGCTTTCTTCCACAGAATTTTTTTAAGTGTAACCTGTTTCCAGCAAGGCTTTTAATACCTTTTCATTGATATGAACTTTAAAAAAAATGGAACCTTTTCTAAAATGATTCATTCTTGTGCACTGCTCTCGCTTTTGAGGCTGTTTTCTAATGGTTTTGCAGTTTATTCTTATTATGCCCTGCCCACATAACACACTTGTCTGTTAGAGACTATCTATGAAAGGCACATTCTCAGCTGGATTGTGTATCTTGGAGACTCAGCGATTACAGAAATCTTTGATGCATTGCTTTCCTGTTCTGCCTGCCTTGGGGACATTGGGAGATGCTGTGAGGCTGCTCACATCCTTCTGTGTACACAGCTAGGGAGTTTCCCTTCTCCGTGCCACTGTAACAACACCACACAGTGAATAAAACTGGTTTTATTTCCTTAAACCAACGTGCTCACAACTGATGGGAATCTTAGAGAGCGTAGCTCTGTGTGCTGCCCCAGTTGAGTCCCTGGCAGCTTAAAATTGAGCAAAATATTTTTAGTGCTCTGTTCTGTGTCTGTATTTCAAGCCATGGACAGCCTGAAATAGCAACCTTCATGTTTTCACTCCTCTTCAGAGACAAGTGAAGTCATTCTGTTTGCCTGTCCCCCTCCCGAGCAGGTCGGACCCGCGTGCGCTCGCTGCCCGGCGCGCTCCTTCGCCGCACCTCCAGCCGGAGCTGTGGGGGGATCTCCAGAATTCCTGTGGGAAGAAGGAAAGTTCCAAATCAGGCAGCTCCGGCTGAGTCAGAGGCAGAGCTGTGCTGCGCCGGGGGCTGGTGGTGCCTTCCCTTCCCAAGTGGCAAAACTCTGGGAATGAGGAGGGTGGAACATGGAGATGGCTGTGCCCTTTCGGCATCTTTGAGTTTGGAAGCAATAAAATCTGATTTAATACTGGAAGCAGTAGCCAGTACAGCATAAAACTACTTTCCTGTCAGGCTGATTTCCTCCTCAAACTGCAAACTCAATTTTTTTTGGGTTTGTATGAACGTGTGGGGTAAACGGAGCAGTTGTAGGGATGCGTTGTTGTTTCTGCACTGTGGGAATGATGCAGTCGCCTGTTCCATGTCAGGGTTACACTGGAGATATTGATTGCCATAACGAGAGGTGTTTTCCTGGCATTTCACAACTGGCTGCAGAGCAGTGATTAAAAACCCAGTGTGAAAGTTGAGTGCAGAAAAGGAGAAACAGCTGCAGTCTCCTGAGGATCTTGTTACTCCCCTTAACGGCGCGTGTCCGGTTTTTAATTGAAATGTCCTCTCTGGTGCTGTGTTGGAGGCCGCCCTTTTCCCAGGGATGCTGCACAGAAACTGGATCAATGTGTGGCAGGGAGGCAGGGCCACGTGTCACCCGGGGCCTTCTCTGACCCCTGGTGTGTGTTGTGTTCCCAGAAGTTCACTTCTCACCCAGCTGGTGTTGCCACAGAAGGAATTTGCCAGCAAAAACCCGGTGTTTGGGGAGGTAATCCTGAGCAGGCTTCCAAGATGGACCCAAATCTCAGCTTTTTAATCATTAAGGACATTTTTTGAAGGGGTGGGCAGGATTAAAAAGCAATAAAATTAGCTACTCCTTTCTCCAATACTCCTTTCCAAACAGTCCTCCATAAATCACAGTGCCAATTCCCCTTTTCTGTCTCCTCAGTGTTTTATGTGTTCTGAGCTGCTGCTCTTGCTACACTTAGGAAATGCTGCTCCAGAGGATACTCCAGTGCATCTTCTCCAAGGTCTAAATAAACCAAACCTGTGTAGTAGCAAAATGTGACAACATCCAGAAATAAAACATTCTAAGGGCAAATTTATTAAAATGATGACAGGGATCATTGATCAGTGATCTAAAGTAGTACTTAGTGCTCATTACTTTTTTTAACTTGGTTTTTTTCTTTTGGCTTTCAGCTCAGATCGACTGATAGAAGAAACAATAAGGTAGGAATGAATGTAAAAATTTTCATTATTTTCTGTACAATCAGCTTTTCCATTAAATTGTGTCTAAATATATCAGTCACTATATTTATACAATAACTGTATTGTTTCCAGCTCCTTGGCAGTATTACAATGAACTGCTGGTGGGGTTGGGTTCGTTTTTTTTGTTCAATATTGACATAAGAATGTTGCTTAAATATTTTATTCATCCTAGCTTAGAAAATTTGGATTTCTGTTCAGAGGTGAATCACCTTTGGAGCAGAGTGAATCTCAGGCTGAGCTGTTGAGGGCTCTTCCAGTAGTCCAGATGTTTCTTCTCACAGTGACACTCATCTAAAACCTGATTTTCTGTAATCTTTCAATGTATTCAGAATGTTCAGCACCCAGTGTGCAGCTAATATAGGTAAGGGCTCAACTGCTTGAGAGGTTATTGCTGTTGTGTATTTATTTATCTTTTGGGGTTTTTACATTGTTTGAATACTTAAATGATACTTTCTCTAACTGACCTAGACATTTTAGAACTGTAGCATCATAAATTTTATTTCCCAAGTCGACCTTTTGCAAGCCAATAATTCACACTATAATTATGCCCGATTTCATGGTTTTAAATTTTAGATTATTGCTTTAAAAGAACACAAAACCAATAAAAAGGAAGAAAGCGAGTAAGATATGCTTTCAGACAATGCATGTGCTGACATAAGTGACCAAGAAGAGTAATTAGAGGTGTAAGGCTGTGTCCATTAAGGGCTGCCTGGCTTAAGTACCCACAGTGGGCTCAGGATAATTAACATGGAGGAAGAATGTGTTAAACCACATCAGTGTGCAGTGATGAACCAGAAGTGGTCAGTGCAATTAGACCTGAAAATGTGGGTGCAATTTCACCACAGCCTCACAGAAATATTTGTCAAACTTAGCCCAGCTGTATTTGTTTTGGGTTCTAGTCCTTCCCTCACTAAAAGTAAAAACCTCTCCTTTATTGCCATGCTTGTTGTAGCCCTACTTTTCCATCTCAAAAATGCTCAGTGTTTGGTGAATTTCTTCTTTGCTGGCACTCCAAGTAAGCAAGGCATTAAACAGCGTACAGTGATTTATTACTCTTAATATCCTGCAAAATTACTTGCAATTATGTCATTGGCCTGGCTTCTTGATTCCATGTCATCAGAGGAGCTCAGAGCTCCCAACCTTGCACCATTTGTTATCTGTAGTAAAGTCTTGCTTGGGTTGTTGCCAAAAATGTTCTCCAGTTTTTGGTACAAAAAGAGCTTGTTTAGTCATTAGATTGAGTAAGAAATGTAATTCCACTTACATCTGAGTTGAATTCTGCCTCTGTTAAAACCAGGGTGAATTTTTTGTTGAGCTCTTTTTCCTTGTGGTCCCCAGGAATGGCAAATGTTTGGGTGTGACATTAATTGATGGTAAATCCTGCTGCCTTTTAAGTGAATTTACCAGATGGAAGTTTACCCAGCTGATCAATGGCTTTATCTATTGTAACCCAAATAAAAGAGGGAATTGGGCAGGAGAAGCTGTTTGAGGACAGATTCCTTCAGATGTAATTAGCTTATTCTGGCTACCGCTCTGTCTTCAAGGTTTACATCTGCTGCAGTTCATTACTCATTTTTTAATTAAGCAAGTCGGGAAATCACGTTTTATTTCCCTCACACTTTTATTTCCTTAGGGCTTGTTACTAAGCAGTGGTTCTGAGCACTGGAAAGGCCATTTTGGTGCGTGCAGAGGCTTTTGTTGACAAGCTGGAGCCACTGACTGTGAGCCCCTTGCTCTGATTTTCTGTCAGGAGGAGAGCTGAGGGGTCTGACTCTTCCTCTGCCTGGTCCTCCACGGAGCAAACGTCCGTGCCAGGGAATAAATGGGCACCTGAGCTGAAATGATTCAGTAACTAAAGCTCTGAGCAGGGCTGTCACTCCAGATGTGTCGTTATTACTAAACTTTTAATCAATTTTTAAATGAATTACGTGCCATGGGTTCTTACTGCAGCATATTTCTCTCCAGAAGCGAGTGGGATGTGATACTTTGTACTGCAGTTCTTTTGGAACAGCATTCACTTCTCTTGGCCAGATGTAAATCTAAGCAGAGATTTTGCTTAATATGTTTGGAGTTCTCAGGTTTTCATTTTCAAACATTATCGCTTCTCCAAAATAGCAGACCATTTATTTCTTGTTTTCTAACAACTTGTGTTTTTATGTTGGCTCAGTTGGAATATTTTTTATAGTTTTGCCTGTACAGTGTGACAAGTTCTTAGGATTGTGTTGTAATTCTGTTTCTGAGGCCTGATCTGTCAGTGTTTGTATATTAACAGATTGGACCGAAGCCACACCAAGGCCATAAATTTGATCTATAAAAAATCATCTCTGTATATATTTGGGCTATTTCTTCAAGTAATAATTAGGATTTAACAGAAGGGGAAAAACTCAGTTGCATTGAATGTTGACTTTTCAGAGTGGAAAGGCATGAGCTGCGTTTTGAGAATTCTCTCATTTCACAACCACCTTGCCAGAGTGTCCAGGCAAAATCACTTGCATTTCTGGGGAAATGTTTCTTTTTGTTTTCATCTTAGGCTTCATCAAAAGAAACAATACTCTTTAAAGGAATTTGCAAGGTTGTGCATGTAGGTATGCATTGATACACGCACATATCTGTATATTCAGAGATACAAATATAGAAATGTATCTCCAGACAAAGAATAAGTGATGCAGTCAGAATTTTTACCAGTTTAAACCTAGAGCTTTCATTTCTATGCACAGTCACAGAGTCCATTCCCTAATCATAGACCTTGTCATGAATTTCAATGAGCAAGTATGATTCATGGCATGCAAAATGAAGCAGAAGTCCCAGTAATACGTGAATTATTTGATTTTTAATAACACAACTTCTTTCTTTAGCGTTTTGTTTTAGCTCTCCAGCAGTGTAGATTTGACTGATGTGTCTCAATGGGTGAAGCCAGGAGTTGATTTTTTGGTACATTTCCCTCGGTGACACTGGATGGATGTGGCTGCAGTGTGGGGTGAAATAATGACATTTATTTAAGCCAAAACTCTTTGCTTCCAAGTCAGGCAGCATTAAAAGTGTATCTCTGCACGTTAGACTTGTCCATCTGGGATAGTGCCTGGAAGTGTTTATTACCCTGGGGTTTTTATGCCAGTGAAAACAGCAAACTAAGTACAAATACCAGTTGGGTTTGCTTTGGAGGGAAATTTGGCCACTCGCATACCCACAGCACTGCTGAACAATCAAGGGCAGACTTGGAATGTGGCAGAAATTTTGAGGGAAATACGGCTGCAAGCACAGGAATTTGAGAGACTCCTGCTGCTCTGGGGAAGAGAGAGGTGGGTTTTTTATGGCTGTGACCTTGGGCTTAGCTGGGAGAGGTTTCTCCAGTCGTGCAGCAGTGCTGAGCGTTGTACTTGAGCAGGGCTTTAATATTAAATATAGAGAGCAGGCCAGATACCATCTGGTTTTAGGAACTTGGTTTGCACCCAGCTCTGGTAGTTCCAGCCAGTGCAGCACTGAGAATAGTTCCTGCTGGTTTCCAAGTGAAATGTTCCATCGGGGTCATCTCGATTCCGGTAAGAAATGTTTCATCTTTTTATGGGAAACGTCGCGCACGAGTCCCAGAACGGCAGAACCAGGTCCTGGTGATCTGGGGAGGTTGTGGTGGGCACTGACTAAATGGAGCCAATATTGTGAATGGCAAGAATGTGATTAATTTTTTAAAATATGCATTTGTCAGTGAGGCAATGGCAACAGCAAGTCAATGAACATATGTCAGGGATGGGAATGAAACCAAAACTGTCTGAGGAAGGATATGAGGAAGCTGCAGTGCTCAAGGTACAAGACCAAGCTCTGGACTGCTCCCCAGGAGCTCTGCTTTCTGCTGCTTCTTAAATTTAATAATCTCCTTTACAGATCTAAAGGCGTAGATAAACCAGATCAAGGTTTGAATAATCAAATTATACGTGAACAACATTGCTTTTTGCTTGAATTTTGACTTGTTAATAGTAGCTGGAATCCAGTTAAACTCTTGTTCATGAATATCACAATTACATTTCATTACTAGACCGTATCATATTAAAAATGGTAATTACCCCAGTTTTTTTCCTTCAGAGCTCTCCAGTAGAACCCAGCCCTTTGAGCTAAATTCTTGAAAATATTGGCTAAAAAAAATGAAATTGGTTTCAATCTCTTAACCCTTTACATCCTGCCTTTTTATATGAAATGGACAGTTCCACTCCCCAGATGTTAAAGCAGGAACCTTGTGTTCTGTGAATAATTATTTCTAAAGGCATTTTGGAGGTGGCTCAGGAGCACTTTATATACTGGCATTCATCTTGTGTTTTCACTTCTGTAAATGAATGGATGTCTTAATGAGTCATTGGATGCATCTTACAAAAACATGGGACTTAATTCAGGAGTGCTTTGAGAGACACTGTATTAAATCCTCATCTGGACAAACATCAAGTCAGCGTGGGGGTGGGAGATAAGACTCTGTAGGTTACTGAACAAACTTTCCTGTGTGCAGATAGGAAATTATTTTTTTTTTCCTAACTTGATTCTTAGCAATTCAAAATTCCCTGAGTGCTCTTCTTAACACCAAACTTTTAGTGATTTTGTGAGTCTCTTGCTTTTTATTTTAGAGGACTAAAATACCTGCATTGAAAAATTGTGTGTTTGTATCAGGTAAAAGCAACATTTCACATTTTCCTATCTCTGAAACAACAGCTTTAGTTTCCTTTTATTATATTTATCTGTTGTGTTGTTCCACTTAACTTTTACTCCTCCAGAACATTTCCCCTCCATATTTAAGGCTCCCACACTCATCCAAGAACTCGTTTTAATCATTGTTATTCCCGTAGATGAAGTCAACAGCAGTAGAGGTGACTTTTCTGAATTATTATGCAGCCTTGTTGTATTTATGTCCTGCTTTATGTGTTTTTGAAACACATGCCAGCAAGGAGAGCAGCATTTGCCATACTTCTCTTTCTTAGGCACTGTGTCTTCAGAGCCCAAACTTTGTCAGCTGAGCAATTCTTTATAATCTTCATTTAATATCTTGTTTTTTAAGAGCAGAGTTGCTTTTTTCCTGACCTTCAAAACATACTCAGTTTGAAATGGGAAATTCTGTTTTATGTTCGCCTGTATTGTGTTCTTATATTTGGATGAAATACAGCTTGGGCGTGTATTGGTAAAGAAACAAAGAAAATGAAAACTCAGATACCATGGGGGATATTCTTAATTAGGACCAGATCTCAGAAATGGATTTTATCTGTGCTGTGATGGAAGCATCATTTGGGATGAAACAAACTTCTAAATTTAAAGCTTAAGCCACGAGAGCATAATTCTTGTGTTGCTTATTAGGTAATACCAGTTTCCATTTGGGCTGGAGGAGAAAAACCAAACCTTGCCTGTTTCAAGACATCTCAGCGTTTCACACTGTTAACAGCTTATATAAAACTGAAATCATTAAACTGTAAAAGACAGAGATTAGTGGAAAAATCGTGGTTTCATTCATGTTGCTTCACCCCATTCATTGTCCTCTGAAGAAGCGTTGCCTGCTTGTTCTCCTCTTGTGTGAGCTGTGGATTATTCTTAGCACCAACAACTTGATCCTCTTTCTTTCCCCAGCATTGCCATGGCAACTAAAGAAAATATGACTTCACAGAGAGGGATGTTGAAGTCAATACAAAGCAAGATGAATACCTTGGCAAGTATCCTTTTTCCTAAAAATTGGTGCTGCCGGTGCATAAGAAGAGTTGCAGCACCATTTTTCACTCTGTCACTTGGGGAATCAGCAGTGTCAGTGGCTCTGTGACCTGTGCTGTCATCAGTGACAAACAGGCCAGGTTTTTGTCAGCCTCACCTGACAACCTGACTGCAGCATCTGAATGGTAAATGTGGTGAACAAGTTGGTTTTGGTCAAATTTGGGCACTGCGTATCAATTAACAGAATTTAATTTTCAGGTAGCAATCTGCAACAGCATTTTATGGCCTTCCCTGCTCTATGGTTTTGTAGAAGTATAATTTCTTTTCAGTCCCTGCACTTTTCTCTCAAAAAAGCTGAAGTTTGGTGTTCATCAGTGCTTGCTGTGATTTACAGCAAAGAGTAGTCAGAGCCTGAGTACCCTCTTGTGTGTCATGCTCTTGTAGATGTTAATTAATATTTTGGCTTGTTGGTTTCTGTGCGTATTCTGTCTCAGGGCTAAAGATTGTGCCACGTTGTCGAGTCAGGCATGTTTGTGGTTTTCCCACCTATTCCTTGCCTTCTGTCAATGGACAACATCAGCACTGTTTGATCAGACACACGACATCCTGGAAAGATGCATCTTGGTAACCCAGAAGTTTCATTACACTTCTTAGCAATTGCCAAGATCAACAAAAAAATTTCAGTAAGCTTTGGCCTTAAAAAGATTCTCGATCGCAGAGACATGAAGCTCTGAAGCTGATTGTCTTCTTGGCAGTTGTCTTCTGTACGTTAAAAGATAGATTTACAGGGCTTGCACAGTGTGGGTCATGCAACGTGCAGGATTTTCTCAGTCAAGTGCCTTTGGTTGTTCCCTTCACCAGGAACAGAATTCCATTGAAGAAATCCCACAGATGTTTTATATAACCACCCCATTTTTTTTTTTTTCATTCTCATTTAAACACAATTAGTGAAAGTAACTAAGCCTCACATACTGGAGATTAAAGTGCTGGTGATTGAGGTGATCAGGTGGTGAATTCTGTGTGAATGTGAGCTCTGGGCTGTTCCCTTTTCTCTGCTGGTGTGTAATCAGTGAAGTGCAGTTGTAATCCTGCTCCCTGTCCGTCAGGTTTTACTGCGCCCTCCAGCTTGGGAGTAGTTGCAGTGTTGGCATTTCCCCATCCAGGCTTTGGGGCTTGTTGGAGAATATCCTGTGTGCTATGACCTTGACTCCAGCTCCTCCAAGACCGTTTTCCAGCAGTGAACAGCCTGATCCAAAGGATCAACCTCCGGAAACGACGGGATTCCCTCATTTTGGGCGGCGTGATCGGCGTCTGCACCATCCTGCTGCTGTTGTACGCTTTCCATTGATGGATGTTTCCCCCCCCTGGACTCTGCTGAAACTCATCACCACCTTCCCTCCTCCCAGCCAGGGAAAAGTGAGTGGGGGAAGCATCAGACTTCCACAGCCTGTTCGTGGCTGGGGCTGTCAGCATGGTGTCTGGAGCTTCTGATGGTGGACTGAGACACTGGGCTTGGGCCGAAGCTGCCGTGTTTCTCCTCCCCTGCTGTTCACCTTCCTTTGGGTTAAATTTGGTGGGATTTGTTTGTCTTTAATTCCCTTTCTCGCTGCAAGGTAAGTGCCCAGCCAGAACTGGGGGAACAGTTCCAGTGCTCAGCAGTGCTGGGGAAGTTTGGTGCTGGCTGGGGAGTGGGGAAGGATCACGTTTGCCTTGGGATGGAAGCTCAGCAGGAAGGCTTTTCCCTCTAATCCCAGCCCAGTACTGAATTTCACCCTGAGAGATGAATATTGCAGCTTTAAGCCTTCAGGTTGCTTTACTACTAAATACATGTTCTGTAATTCTTTTTAACTCCTGGTTGAGATTCTAGTTACTTCTGCATAATCCGTGCTGTGAAAACTGTGCTTCACACAAATTCCTCGAAGTTAACAAAAAAAAAAAGGGGGAGTTCTGTTCACTTTTTGCACAGAATATGAATAAAGTACCCTCTGAGGGAGATCATAAGATTTCTTGTGGCTTTAAAGGGACTGACAAAGTCCCACTGTGTAAAAAGGGAGCACAGTGTCCCAGCAGCTGTTTACTCACGTGTTCAGTCATCTGAAAAGTGACCAAACATGAGTTCACCTGAAGGAATCTTTTGGGTGCAAATACTTCGATTTTGGCTGACATCGTAAAGATCTTTATAAAGACACAATAAGCAGTTTACAAAGCCTACACTATAATTTAGTTAAAGTTATTCTGATAGTGCAGTAACAAGGATATGATCTAAACTGTTGACTGGAAATTAAAATTACGATGGTTATAGCTGAGGCAAAGTTGTCTGTGAGCAAAGGTTTTGGACAAAACTCCTCGTACAAAAGAGCTGAATGTTTGAATAGTGAAACAAGTATTATTTACCATTATCTGGGGGGGAAAAACACTGTTTTTTTGGTCAAGACAGGCAAAAGAACCCTGTTGTTTGTCTCTAAACGAAGCTGGCATCTGCAGTGGCTTTGATACGGCAGATTCCCACATTACGGATTTTTCTGCTCTTTCAACAGCATCTGTCATATCATAACCCAATAAATTCAAGCCTTGGCGCTGAAATGCCTTTCTAAGAACTTGATTAACTCTTTCCACGATCCACTTACAGTGCTCCTAAGAGATTCCATGTATTCCATCACCCACAAATGTCACACGGTCCCCAGGTTCTCCTCTGGAACTGAGTCCAGCGGGAGGGACACAATTTTTTACTTCATTCTGTAGCGTCTGTGAGTTGGAGGGAGTAGAGACTTGTGCCTGTGTAGTGTGCAGAGCCACACTGCTGCACCCAAAATGCCTGGATTTAAAGGCTTCTTTGCAGGCTTAATAACCCTGTGCTAAAAAGTCAACAAAGGCTTCTAATCAGCCATCCTGCCCTTGGGATTTGGAAGCATTTGGAATTAATACGTGTAAAACTGTGGGGCTTGTATTTTAAATAAAGGGTGATTATTTGGTTGATTTGGGAACATTCCCATTTGGAGATGAAGTGTTTATTAAAGGGGTTTATGAGAAAGCTTGATGGATAAAGGAGGGTTGTTAATGGATCTGTGCGTTGGGAGATCACACTTCTTCTCCTTGTTGCCTTTTCTTTGATTCTTCCTCCACCCTAAGGGACCCTGATCAGCACTTGTGCATCTCTTTAGGATTTGTAGGATTTGGTTGCTCTATAGTTGGCAATATAAGATCTGCAGTACCGTAAATAAATTCATTTATTTAATCTTATAACAAGTCTTTTTATTGGACTTAACTGATTATTTGGTGCATATATTTAATCTTATTGTGAAAAAGCTGCTATGGAAAATATGTAGATTATAATAAATATGTAAACATAATTGATTTTTCATGTTATGAAAATGTTATGGAGGAACTGATATATTTTAGTATAAAATAACGGAAATATGCTGAATTATCTCTGATAAAGCTTTACTGGAAACGGTTTCAGTGTTGGCAGGCCCTCCATGGTTTTTGTTTGTGCTGGTTTTGAGTCAGTTTTGTGTTGAAAAATACATTTAATTATCTTTGGAGTTTTCCCTTCATCATCATCTGGCAGAGTGAGCGGGTGTTGCGCTGTGCTCCCTGGAGGGGTGTGTTTGCATCTGGCCCAGGGAAAGGCTTCCAAATTCAGGAGAATCAGCCTAATAACTCATCTCTAACAACCTGGACCTGTGGGCAGAACAATGGACTGGAAAATGAACACAGTGGATTGTAGTATTCTGCCTCAAATCCCAAAATACAGGTTTGTGTGTCTCCTGTTGCTAAATGTGTTCTCTGAGTTTTTCATTCTGTGTGGTTCATCCTGCTCTGAGGAGAAAAGATGTGGTTAAAGAATTCTCATTCCTGCCAAAGTGGCTGTTTCCTAACTCAACCAAACAGAGCCGTGCTCAGAAAATCATTGCTGAGCACTGAAATGAAGGGGGGAAATCCATGGTGTTTCTACAGAGTGTGTTTCACACACAGACCCTCTTTTTCAATTTCTGCTTCATTCTTCCTGCCAGATAAGCAGCTTCTTCAAACCTGGCCAGGCACTGGAGCACAAAGGATCGTGTTGGTAGCGTCGATGCCGCGCTTCACACGGGTGGGAATATTTTTATCCCTGTTCTTTAGACCATTTTTTACCTGTTTATCTGATCTTCAGTCTCTGGTTGCTGCAGCAGAGCAGTGGCATTTGGGCAACACCCAGAACTGGGTGTCCACAGCTGTAGCTTCTCCCCAGGGCAGTGCCAGGGCTTTGACCAGGCACTGTTCTGCTGCAGGAAAGATGAGTTTGCCCTTCCTGGGCAGCATTTTTTTCTTAACCAGTATTGATTTGAGGAGTTTTGCATATCAAAGTGAGGTATAAATTCCTACTGGATTCATGACACTGAGTAATCAACTAGAATTTTCATTTGTAGTTTAGAAGTCCTTTTGTTGAGTGGTCTCAAGATGAGTGTGAGAAGAGTCAGTTCCTTGCTGGATGTTGAAAATGAAAGAGCAAAAGTAGATTTTTGGGTGATGTGAAAGTGTCAGATGAGTTGTTCACACCTTGTCCTCCAGGGCTGTGTCCCCTGAGGTGCTGCTTTCCCAAAACTGCTGCACAAGGAGCCGAGGCTGCTCCACCACTTCTGATGGTGCAGCTCATTTAGTCACGACTAAATGAGAGTTTTAACTCTCTAAATGTAGCAACTTGTTTCCCAAGATCACCCGAGGCATAACCTTTTCCTATTTTTACTGGTTTTGTCCCGAAGCTTTCATTTGAGACAGGAAGAAGTAACAGCTGAAGGAGGAAACGATTCTGAAACTCCTTGTAACAGAATTGGGTTCCGGAGTGTGCAGGGCAGTGAGAGACACACCGAGCCACAGCTGAGCCGTGTTCCAGGTGACATCTGCAAGTCCCCTCTGTGCCCTGTACCTCTCCTGTCACTGCACGTTTGAACCCGTGCTGATGTTTTAGTTCTGAGTAGGGAAGCAGCTGTCGGTGTGGGTGGTACTGAGTGAGGAAAGCAGTTGAATAAACACTCTACACCCCAAACAAAGCCCTTTCTCACAAAATATCCCAGACCTTGTAAATGAGTTTCTGATTGCACTTTGATTTTTTTTTTCTTTTCATACGCGTTCTTGAAACTTCTATTGTAACTGTAATTATTTTTGTTCTCACCTATTGTGCATTCTCTGTATGTATTAAAAAAAAAGGCTTTGATATGTAATTTAATAATAAATTAGAATTCTAAGCAAGGTGCTTGGTTCTTTCTCCCCTTAACAATCTTTGCGTACCTAAACTTCAGGGAAGATGCAGAGAGGGTTCATTTCATCACTTTGGAATTGTCCCTGAACATACAACTCAGTGTGTTCTCAGGTTTTATATCAAATATCAGATGTGATGGAACATTTCCTGTCCCAGAATGGTTTGATGGGATGTGTTTCTCCTGCCTGCATGTGCAGTCCTGGACTCACCTCCTACATAGGAGGGGTGATTATAGTCGTGGTGTTTTTTCCTGCTGTTCTTCACCAGGTGGGACAGGGATGGTTTTCTTTAGACTAAGTGTTAAAAAGGAAGATCTCTCTCTGTGAATTTCTGTCTTCAGGAGAGACAGGAGTCTGTTACCCTGCATTTCCAGCACCACTGTGGTCTGGTCCACCTGCCTCCTCTCAGGTGTTCCAGCCAGGCTGTATGGTGCCTGAAGCATCCACCTGCACCCGGTGCTTTTGCAATCGATGCTGAATCTTTCAATGCCCCTCCAAATTTGTATTCTCAAACCAGCAGCTCTGCCTGGCAGCGTGACACCTGTCTGTGTGCATGAGGCTGGGAGTGAAGAGAGGGGTTTCTCCTTGCAGAGCTGTCGTGCTGTGCTTGTAAGCGCTGCTTTAAAGCAGAGGTACGTCTCCGTATCCTTAATGCCTCCTAAATATTCAGCAGTGACCAGATGCTCTGCCAAGGGAAGGCTTTGACGGTATGTCTCAAGCTAAAGGAGGAACTTCAGAAAAAAAACTTTGGAAAATGGAAAGGCAGTTCTGGTTTCAGATAGTGGGAAGTGCAGTGAGTTTTTCCAGTTGCGGCGCTGGTAATAAGTGGTGCATAAAATTCCATCTTCGTTTGGATTAGAAAATAAATTATTAATGGCACTGAATCCTTTTTTCCAGCTCCGTGTACAGTCAATAATTTATAGTGGCACAGGCATAGGATATATATTTTTAACCATCCGCCTCCCAGAGCACTGTTGTTGTACGGAGAAGTGCTGTCCTTCCTGCCGGGCTCCGGCGCACTGGGTGTTCCTGCATTATGGATGAGCCGTGCTCTGCTCCCTGAGCCCCGGTGCCATTCCACCAGCAGATTTCCTGCTGAAAGGGAGCCGAGCACTCCATTACACATTCACGCAGAGAGACAGGAGTGTCTTTGTTTCCTCCCTTTCACCGAGCGTGGGCGGCGTACAGCGCCGTGAACTTGATTTTTGAGTGTTTTAATAGAAAACCCCAATGTTTACAGTTGGTATTCCCGTTTCCTGAATGCCAGCCTTTTATCCACCATCTCCAGGTAGCAAAGCTGCGCTGCCAGCGCCCGTGCCTTGCCAGCTGGGCTGTGCTCATTAAGCACTCGGAGCCTGCTGTCGCCTTCATCTTCCCCTTCTTCCCAAGCTGTCGGGGCCGCCGGAGCGTGTGCTGCGCCTCTTCCCTCGCTCCATCCCCGCCTGTCGCAGCCCTTCCCGTGTTCTTTGTTCCTAATGGGACCCTGAGGCTCCGCTAACCCAGATTCCAGCGCGCTGCGAGCGAGGCAGGAGGAGCCTGGCTGTAAATCAGAGCCTCTGCACCCCTCAAACTGCGTTTGCCGGTCTCTCGCTGAGGGTCGTTTTCTGGGTGTCTTGATTTTGGGACCCTGTGGACCCTCTGCCAGCCGGTGGTGTGATTTTGGGAGGTCTCCTGCGATCGTGGCTGTTCAGATCTTGCATCTTGTGTTGCTTTGTCTGCTCACTGCACTGCCCGTCCAATTCTCCCCCCTTCGTTCCTGGGTGTTTGGCTTCACGTGGACATTTCAAACACATGGATTTATTTTTGGTTTCATAATTTTCGTTTCTTTTTAGAAAATCCATCCTTTGAAGTCCAGAAGGGTTGTCCAGGATGAATGAAGCTTATCAATCAAAGCCAAACCTGAAGGAAACTCACAGATAACCATTCAGGTGCACGAGCACAGCGTGGGGCTCTCCCACAAATGCTGTAAACAAGGAGGGTTTAGATGTTTTGTTTCTTTTATTATCTCCCTTGCCCATACCCACCCGTCTGATGCAGAGTTCTTGGAAGTGGGGACAATATTCCTCATCTTTTGTCTTTCTAAAGCTGCACTGAAAATAGAAGCTCCTCTCTGCAGGTTGCAAAGCCCCATTGAGCTGCCAGCTGTACAGTGGAAACTTCCCCGAGATGTTTGCTGGTCCCTGTGCCTGGGCATGTCATCTGCTACAGAGCCCTCCTGCTCCAGAGCTCTGCTGAGCTGGCTTCTTCCAGGCTGAAATGCTGCTGAAACGTCAGATTTTTAAGGGAGCCTTTTCTAAAGACACTGCAGGGTGCTCAGGAATGTTGCAGGTGTAAAAAGAAATCATGAGTAGCTGGGAAAGCGCTGATCGTGTGGCCCTGGCAGGTCCAGCTTTAACACACAAACCACAGTTTTTTACATTAAAAAGCAACTGGACCATGCAAAGACCTTGTCCCCTCTGGAGACTGGGGGGAACCTGGTGGGATCCTGTGAGTGTCCCCCACTTTCAGTGTCGGGGGAGGCCGAAATGATCCTGGGGCTTGGTCAGCCTTGATGTGGGACAACACCCAAGTGCAGGAGGTGGGGTATGTGGATATTTCCCTGCTGTGCTATAAATGCAGTTCCCTCTAGGTCAGGCATGTATCACCAGTGCTAAATTTACTTCAAAATATTACTGAGGTGGGGAGGTTTGTGACTCAGGTCTATAAAAGCATGCACTGCTTATGTAAAGAAATAAGTTTGGAAGGAGGCAGGAGGGGGCTCGGGCTCCAGCAGGGACCATTCCTGGTGTGTGTCTGCCCTCTCTGCATAAATAGGTCTTTGTACTGGGGAGCAACTGCACCTCCAGGTCCTGTGCTCCTTAGAGCAGGATCTGCTGGCCAGCTCTTCCTGTGTTTCCAAACGTTTCAGGAAATGTAAATAATTTCCAAGCCTACGCTCTGGCTTAGATGAAATTGTTTTAAAATAAAAACCAACAAACACTGTGGGATGATCACTTCTTGTAAAAGTTCAGGGTGACTTCAGATCGAGCTGTGCCACTCTGGGAGGGCAAAGGAGGGATAGGAGAGATCCTGCCATGGGGATTTTGGTATTTGGATCCTTTTCATTCACTCAGGTGCATGTGTGTGTGTGTTGGTCTTGGAAAACCTGAGTTCCTGGAGTCAGCTTTGCCGTGGCAGGCAGGCCATCCTGCCCCACCACCAGCATCCTCAGGCCTAACCACAACTACAGCCCAGGGGAATGAGCCTCTCCCACTCTTCCTCAGGAATCAGCAGCCGAGTTCCTTCTGCAGTTGTGCTGCTCCTGGGAGGTGAGTGCTGGGGTTGCCATGGTCTGGGAGTTCTGGGCAGGGGAGGAAGAGCTGCTAACTCATTTTTTGGGACAATTCAGCTTATACCCACCCTGTTTTGCAGTCAAACATCAAGGTTAAAATAGAGCATTGCTTTAAAGACAGGAGCTCCTTTTGTTTGATTGCTGTTTGCTGTGTACCTGGGCCAGCTGCTTCAGACCAGTGAGGCATGGCAGTGCAGGGTGTGAGGGACTGGGTTGTTTTTCTGCCCATCTGGAACTGATGAAATGATCCATCTGCATTGATCCTTGCTGGGAAGGAGGATAGAACACAGGGTTTATGAAATTGTACCTGAGATCAAATAAGTGGAAGAAAACTCTTTGGAATCTGCAGCCTGTAATTAAACATTTCCAGGAGGCAGCGAGGTGCAGTGAGCTCAGCAGAAGGAGGCATTTTGCTGGGAAGTCTTTGCTTTGTTTCACGCTGTGTGCTATTAAAGCAAACAACTTCACAAGCTTCAGAGGCATTGGCAGCTCTTGACCAAGAATAGCATCTCACATCACAGCTAAGCTGGAAACAATGAGGGCCAGCAGTCGTCAGTTGGTTGGGTTTTTTTAGCCCATAAATGAGGTAGCTGAGCTCATGGAGAAATCCCCATTTCTCTATTTTGGGTGTTCTAAGAGGTTTCATCTTCTGAAGGATCCAGCAATAACCACCGTAAAGCAAAAGTCCTCATTTAAAGCAGATCTGCTGGTGCAATTCCCACTTACCTGGGCACGCCAGGCTCTTCTCCAGTACATAAATCCTAAATCCTCACCACCTAAGCCAAGCTTCTGCAAAGTCTGTCAAACGTGTCTTGTCTGACGAAAAAATGACTCTGAGATGTGACAGAAACATCCACGATGTGGGATCCTGTGGAATCCCCATCCAGGGAAGCGCTCAAAGGCACATGGATGTGGCACCTGGGGACATGGTTGAGTGGTGAGCGTGGCAGTGCTGGGCTGGATGATCTCAGAGGGGTTTTCCAGCCCCACTGATTCCATGGTGAGCTGTACTCCTGGTTCAAGGTTTCTGCCTTTGCAGGGGAGCAGTGACAGCTTTGGCCTGGATGCAACGTGCAGAGCTGCAGAGCAGCTCCTGCCTGCAAAGGGGATGCTGGATCTGGGTAGGAAAATAGGAAGGTGGAGCCTTTCAGCACCCTCACAAAGACAAATTCATTTTTTCTCTGCTCTTTTATTGTTGTCTACCAGGAGTGTGTTTGGTGAGCTGTTTCCGATTTTGAAGATGTCCACAATGCATCCAAATTTCATCTTTTTTAAATCTCTGCAGCTAAGAAGCTGTTCTATGAGCAGGGAGAATTTGGGGTACAATCTATTCTTTCTTGGCCTAGTGCTGGGGGCTGCAACTCTGCAAATCAGAGCCAGGATGTTCATGTGCTGCTCGTCACAAAGTGTCTCTGCACCTCTGCAGCCCTGAGCTCTCCTCCTGTGGCTGCTGAGCCCAGGGGTCCAGCTCCATCACCTCCCAAATGACTTCCCGAGAGGCTTTGAGAGAGCCCAAGGAATCCCTGTGCTGCTCTTTCCCAACAGCAGCCAGCATTAGGAGCCAGAGAGAAAATGGAAATGTTCTCCCTGTGCTTTTAATTCCCAGCTCCTGACTGGAGCAAAGTCATGGAAACCAGTTGAGGAACTGGTGACCAACTTTCTGTCCTTTGCCTGAACCCCAAACTCATGCAAATTCATCAGTGAAGACAAGCATTGGGAGATGAAGGGAGAGCCCACAGTGTTCAGCAGAGAACGTATGCAACGTGGAAATTGGATGTAAACCCCTCGCTGTTCCTGTGTGAATCTATTATACATGAGCCCATCAGAGCAGGGTATTAATAAAACAGGAGCTGGAGCACTTGGCACTGCCTTGTCTTCAGTGGAACATCAGAGCCCGGGCTGGCGGCGGCGGCCTTTGAAGTCTGGGGTTGCATCTGCGCGGCTGCGGCGGTGACATGGTCAGGATGCCCGGGGGGAACCTCGCCACTGAAGGGGAATCTCTCCATGGCGTGGGGGTTTTTATGTGGTTCAAATCCTCCTCCTCCTCCTCCTCCTCCTCCAGGACAAAGCCATTGCTTTTTGCTTTTTTTTTTGCTTTTTTTTTCCTGCCTTTTTTTTTTTCTCCTCGGTCTTCTGGCTTGCTGAATTCTTTAGGCAGTGCACAAAGAAGGCTGAAGATGGTTTCAAGCAGCCTCAGACATCCTGTGCTGGGATGCAAATGGCATCTGTTCCTTCAAAGTTCTTCCCACCAAGACTCCTCCGTGCCTTTTGTTGCACGCAGGTACCACCAACCACAACCCCAACCCTCTTTGCTTTGCCGAATCATGGGGAGTAAGTTACACTGGACTTTCTAAACATCTACATTTTGTTTCTCCATCAGGACAAATAAATGTGTCTCTTCAGAGCTGCCCTGTAATCCCAGGTTGTGGGATTGCCACAATGTGTTGCCAAAGCCCCTGTGCAGCCAGCGATGCCTCTGGCTCTGCTGGGTGAGCAGAGGCAGTGGGGAGATGCTGTGGCTGGGTACCAGGAGCTTTGTGCCACCCCAGCCTTGGTGTAAAACGGGAGCAGCTGTCGTGTGGTGTCAGCTTGGACCTGGTGGCTCTGAGTAATTAACCCTGGCTGATGGCTCTCAGAGGTTTGAGCAGCTGCTCTCTGAGCCCTGGGATGTGAAGCTGAACATCAAGAGCACTGATTTAGGTGGTGTTACAAGGGGAGGGTGTTTAGGAGTAAGAACCAGCAGATCTAATTACACTTGCAGTTTTCAAAGCAACGAGGAATGGATGCACCAAAGAAATGGGCCTAATTTGTTAAAAATGCCCGAGTGAGCTGCAGAGCTGGGGAGGGGGATAATGCAGTGTAGGAGAAGGGCTGAGGGGTGAACAGGAAGGCTGAGCACGATGCTGGTGTGTTGGAGGCTGTGGAGCAGCTCTGTCTCCCTGGGGAATGCTTGGTGCCTGATCCATAGGAAACCTTAGGGACAGATCCAGTGTTGAGCCTGGCTTGTTTGGGCTGGGCTTTGTGTTGTGGGCAGCAGCTGATGTAGAAGAACTAATTCCTGTTCCTTTGATTAGTGTCTGAGATGCTGGTGAGGATAACAATTCTGGTTTTCGTGAGCTCACAAACATTTAATCTCCATCCGCTCTGGCTTCGAGCACCTGTAGGATTTTGCTGTTCATTCATTTTCCAATGCCCCAAAACCCTACAGCTTGCCTCCTTAAGAGAGGGCAAGAGGTGTTTGTCAGAGTGGAAATGACAGGCAGGCCACAGATTGTCACAGCAGAGGGATTTGGGGTTGGATCACAGGGCTGGGTGCGCTCACCCTCCGGCTGTAACCACTTCCCAAAGGTGCCCACAGCGAGTCCAGCAGCTGGATCTGCTGCACTGCAGCATTTACTGGTGAGTTACTGGGTGGCTCTGTCAGGGAGGAGAGTCCCAGACTGGCTCAGAGGGAATCCCTGCAGGATGTGCTCCAGGCAGGGCCATTAAGACCATTTGTTGCTGAATCACGCTGCAGAATTTACCTCTGTCTTCTTCCATCGCAGACTGGATGGAAGTGTCTGACACCGGGGGCCTGGAAGCGTCAGAGCCCCAGGAGCGGCGGCACTGCCTCCTTTGCTGGGAGAGGGAAGGAGCTGTCCTGGGGAAGCTGTGGGACCGTGTCACCTCCTGCAAGTCCTACCCTGCCCCGAAGTCTGGACAGACCGAGAGTTTGCTGTGTGGGACAAGCAATTCATGGTGCAGGCTTGGCAGGGCTTCTCTCCAGGCTGGGCTGGGTTGGAAGCCGTGCTGCCACTCATTCCCAGAGGATGCCAGGGACGCGCAGCGGGAGGAGAGCGCTGGGATTCAGCTGAATGAAGCGGTTGTGCACCTCAGCTTCAGTGAGGATCAGTGGCCTCGACTGACCAATTAACACAAATAAACCCTGCTGGTGACCCCGGGTGGGTGGGACACAGTTAGCAGCTTTCCAGTCTGCTTGGAAAAACTCCTGGGAAGATTACAGCCAGTGTTTTTGGTTAAAACCAGCACGAGGCTGCTCTGTCTGCACCTCTCCCTGCTCTGACTTGTGCTGTTTTCTTTACTCTTTGCCTGTACATATTATTTGCAACCCACTGCACCCAAAATACCAACTGGTTGCTCTCAGAGTGTGAAGCAATCGCTGAATGAGTAGCTTGGATAACTTTTTTTTTTTTCTCATTTAGACAGAAGAAACCAGTTCAGCTTTGACCATGCATGTTACATTTTAATTTTTTTTTTCTCATGCCAAGAAATACAAAGAAAGTATATAAGATATACCATACCATCCCGCAGAAAAAGAAACATTTGTCAGCAAAGAGAAGCACCCAGCTGCAATTCCTGGTGTGTTCATGCTGTGTGTGAGCTGTGGCTCTCCCAGTGGGGGGATGGACCCTGCACTTCCATGCCAAGGATCAAGTCCTGGCACCTTCTAGCAAGGGCTCCCAGGTGGTATCAGGGTTGCCTTGGTGAATCCTGCACACGTTCCCTTTCTGATGTTTCTTATCCTGGATGGGTATTTATAGGTTTGAATTTTGCTACCTACTGGTGTCAGCAAATGCTTTACAAATATTCCCACTTTGAAAAGGCTGCTTTCCCCCCCACACACCCCCTTGGCTTGTGCCCAAGCAGGGGAGTTTTTCAGTCCAAATCTAACTGGGTTTTGCCAAAATTAAAGGCTGTATACTGAAAGAAAAACGAGCTTAAATCTGAATTATTTCAGCTTGACAGTGCAACCCTGGCTGTGGTTCTGTGACAAGTCAAAAAGCGACAGGGCAAGGGTGGGGCCAGCCCAGTGGGTGCCTTTCTGCAGCCTCTCCCTGGGCTCAGAATGAATGGAAATGGAGATTTCATTTTATATCAAAGGCAGGATCTGCTCCCCTTGTCTACATGGAGAAATCTTCGTGGGGAAGGTGGGGTACCACGTGCTGGAGCCTGCAGGGAGCCGGGTCAGAGCTTCCCTGCCCTCTCTAACCCCTTCCAGCAGAGCCCAGAGGTGAGATCTCGCTGCAGCAAGACCTATCTGGGTTAAAGGAGAGGCAGAGGGTGGGAGGAAGGAGCTGTGGGACTCAGGAATGCTCTGGGGGTGGGAATGCTGAGGGGGCAGCGTGGTAAAACCGGCAAAGAGCGGGGAGAGAGGGGTAAACTGGAACGGGGCGAAACACCGGCCAGAAAAAGCAAACCCATCCTTAACACGGCACACTTTGAAATCCTTCGGTGGCTTTCTTTCCTCTGGTCGTGCTCAGATCCCTTTGGTGCCTGCAGGGACACGGTGTCTGCAAGGACACAGTGCTGTGACCCACTGACCCGTGCCAGACCCTTCCTGACCCTCGCTCACCGCATCCCACCAGGAGCTGCTACAAAACCAAGCCAGCTTGTTGCTGGTTCAGCTTAAAGCTTCAATCCAGCCTCGATGCGCCCAGCAGCCCTCCTGTGCCACCCCGCAGAGCCCAGCTCTGCCCCAAATCCTGGGAAAGAAGCCCAGGGACAGCAGTGCCAGAGAGGTGCCAGCAGCCCCGTGCTCTGCTCGGAGGCTCCTTCCCGAGCGGTGCAAACCATGTATTTACATCCCACCAGGACCTCACACTTGTCGATCGTAACTCCTACTCCAGCTTACATTTAGAGACATTTCCCACCTTCTCCATCCCCTCAGCGAGCTCTCCTCCTACCAGCTCAGCTCCCCTGTCAGGTAGGGCTGGATTGCCACCGTGCTCGCACCTTTCCTTCTCCAGGGGAGAGAAGCTGGCCAGAGCCCGAGGATTTCGTGACTGTTTTAGTTGCAAACACGGAGAATTCTGACGTGTGTGCTCAGAGGAGGCTGCAGCAGGTGGTAGAGAGCTGGGGGATAAGAAACAGGGCTTGTCTGTGGGGATGGAGAGGAAAGGTCTCGTGGCAGAGTTTTTGTGATTGCCCTCCTGTGTGCTAAAAGCCGAGTTAAGGAGAGTTCCCTGGTGGATGGAGTCAAAGGGGTGACTGTGCCTGGTGGCCTCAGGGTGAAGTTCTGCCATCATCACCCTCCCTGTAACAGCACAGCTGAGGGGTGTGCCGAGGGCTGGGGGCTCTGCAACCTCTTCCTTCATGACTGTGAGAGAATTCCACCCCGAAAAAGCCAAAGAAGGAGCTGAGCTGGGATAAAACCGTGGGGGATGGGGAGAGCAAAGTGGCAAAAACTTTGCAAAATAGGCTGCAAAATGTGTGGAGAAAAAGTTGACAGGGGAGCAGAAGGAAGGGACTTCCTGGATGTCCCTGGAGAGTTTATTCCTCCAGCACTGGAGAGGCAGGTTACAAGCAAAGCATTTTGTCAGGGATCACTGTAGAGGCTTTCCTCTGGATTTAAATGCAGGATAAGAAAAAACCCCAAGTTCAAGGGTGCAGTACAATTGTGTCTAATCAGGAAGATTTTAGAATGAAAGGGATTCAAGTGTCTTAGTTATTCTCTTTTGTTGTACTTAATCGTGAGGTGAGAAGCGTCACCTGAGCTGTCCAATGAGACAGGAGGCACAAACAAATCATCACCCTGGGGTTTTTGGGGAAATCCTCTGCCTTCTCCTGCATCCAGGGAAATCCTGGAACCTCCACTGCTCTGTGCTGCCCCGGCCTGGGACTTCTCCTGGCAAGGCCCACTGCAGCTGCCTCACAGAGCCCCCTCCTTCCTCTGGCTGCAGGTATCCCATTCTGAATCACACTGGGGTATAATTTGTCTAGATCCCACTGAGAAAAACAGATTCCAAGGAAATCTGTGCTCATACATGGTTCTGTTAAGGAGGAGGAAGAAAAGGGGGTTGGTTTGGGAGCTGCTCAGCGCCTGAGCATTTGCCATCCCTGCAATTAGAGCAGTAATGTGAACCCACCTCGTGGGGGGTGGCAGGGTTTGAGCCTTTGGATGCAGGGAAGCACTTTAGATGAAAGGCTTTATATAATGATAAAAGAGCATTTAAATTCTTACTTAATAAACGCTTGGCGCTCTCAAGTCCTATAACTCCCTCCAGCACTTTTCCCTGAAAAAGGGCCCTTCCTGCCCGAGGAGGAGCTTCCTGGGCTCTTCCCATCAGCTGAATTCCAGCAGCTCCAGGGGCAAAGGGCAGGAGATGCAGGGACAGGCAGCACTGCCCTTACGTAGCTCCAAAAAAACCCCCCCCGTTTTCCCCAGCAAGCAGCTTTTGGGTGCAAGAGTTAAAGAAGGAAACATTTGGGGGATTTGATGGGATTTCAGCAGCCATAAGATGAAAGTTTGAACATCCAAGGGAGGGTTTCTGAAGGGCTCAGGAGGAAGAGATGCAGTGCCTGGACAGAGGATGGAGGAGGGAGCTCTCACCCAGCAGCACTCAGCAGTCCCTGTTTGCTGAACTCACAAAAGATAAATTGCAGAAGAAAAGTTGCAGATTTGGTCCATTTTCGATGCCAGTAGTTTGTGATGGAGTGCTGGCAAAGGGGTGGAATGGAATGGAGCCCGAGAAAGTGCTGTAGTGATGTGCTATTGCTGTGAGTCCCTGGAATCCCTTTTAGTGGAGAGAAAAATGTTGACAGCGTGTCTGGGGGATTTGGCTTTCTCACCCCCTGGATTCAAATAACGTCTAGAGGGAAAAAAATGCTTGAAAGAGGAGCAATCAAAAAGGTGACAGGAGAATTTTCACAGAGATGCCTGTGGCTTTGCACATTAGTTACTACAGAGTAACTACAGCGTGGATTTGCAGTTCACCCCTACCCTGTGCTAACTCCATGTGCCCACTCAGAGCCCAGGGAAGGAGGTAGTGCCAAGCAGTTACCACGTTGTGAGGTTTCTTATGGTGTGTCGTGGATTCTCCATATAGACAAGCCCTGGGAAGCATAAAATTTGGTCTAAATTTGGGGTGCTTTTCAGGAGATTGATGTTAGGGAGCAGAAGTGCCCTGAAGGACCACATTTCTCAGTCAGTCTGTGGTTTTAGGTCGCAGGTTGTCAGCTGGAGACAACAGAAAGGGCCAGGGAGTGCAGCTCTTGGTCGTGTGTCCCCAAAGTTTGGATCGAAGAGACTCAGGGAACAGGGAGCCAACGGACACGGCCAGAAGTCCCAAAGCCTGACTAAAACAACAGGCAATGCAGCTTTGCATAGTCTGGGTGGGTGGGCAGAGGGCCAGCCCCAGGAAGCCCCCGCAGCAAGGAGGGCTGAGCGCGGGGGAGAAGGGCTGGGGCTGGAGGGAGGCTCGAGGGAGCTCGTGGGGATTGGGTCCCACGGGAATGGGCCGAGGGAGCCGGGTGCTGTGGAAGACGTGGCAGGGCCTGTGGTACCTACGGACAGAGTGGGAGGAGCAAAGTCTGTTTTCTTGTCACGTTAAATACAAAACATTAAAAAATAATACAACGACTGGCGGAACTGACCCCAGGCAGCTCCGGGAACGCCGGGAGGCTTTCAGAGCTGCAGAAGGGCTGTGTGAGGGGTGCAAGGAGAGGAGCAGGGGTCTGAAACTCCTCCATGCCCCTGAAAATCTCCTGGAAAGCCCTAAGCTGAAGGCCCAGAGGGTCAGGGGTAGAGCACTGGCAGTGGTGGGGGCTGGATCAGGCTGAAGCCTCTGCGCGACGGACGAGCCGTGACATCGGGGTGTGAGTGGGTAGAACGGGCTCTCCGTGCCTTGGTGCTGCTGCTGGGCATTAACCAGGCTCTTGTCTCGGTGCTGGGGCTGTTAACCTCCCTTTGGCTGCACAGAGAAATGTGTGGGTTCACAGGGGACGCCTTATTTTGCCTTCCATTAAAAAGCCCACCATGGGATGGGGGGTGAGGAGGAGCCTGGGGTTCTCATGCAGCAACATCCTGCTCTGCCAGCTCTGAGATCTGCCCTAAGTGATAAAAGAGCTCGTAGGAACAGACATGGAGAACATTCCCAAAGGCATGCAAATGGTCATTGTCTCTTTTTTTTTTTTTTTTTCATCAAAAATACAAAAGCACCCACCACATCCTCCAGCTTTGGCGGCTGCGTTTCCTTCGGAGCAGAGCCGTGGTCCTGCTGCAGCTCTGCTCTCCCTCCTCCTCCGTGGAACAGCTCTCAGCTCCTGATGGCAGTTTGAGCTTTGTTTTGTTTTGTTTTGTTTTTTTGTTTTGTTTTGACAGAGAATTTGACGATTTAAAAACCAACAACCCCCCAAAAATCCAGTGACTTGTGCCAGAATTCTCAGGAGGACTCCTCAAAACATCCCGTTCTCGCCTTGTATTTTCCTTTCAAAACCAGCTTCGTTCTTGAGACTCTCTCCTCCTCTTGCACTTTAGTTGTCTCCCCACTCCGTGAGTTCTGCTGGAGGGGAATGAGGTAGTGGATTTCCCCCTTCTCCTCTCCGCGTGGCCTCTCCCATTCCTTCTCGGGCTGATTTTTATCCCATCCCTCGTACAGGCTCATTCCCAAGAGGCGGTGAATTGAAGCATGCGTTCCTTCCGACGGCGCTCCAGAGCAGGCTGTCTAGGGCTGCCCACCTACACTGTGACAATTTTTTGTTTTGTTGCAAGGCTGAAAGTAAAAACCCCAAAGGGAAAGTTGTCTTCCTCCTCTTCAAGGTATTTGCATGCTGAAACATCTTCTAGGAAACTGTAAAAGAAAGAGAGGCTTAGGGCAGCTTCCAGCAGTCAACAGATGTTCCCCTTACACTCCTGGCCTGGCCTTTGGGTGCTTCTGAGGTCCCTGCTTGCCTGAGATGTGCCGGTCATGCTGGTTTGGCAGATGGGGTTGTGTTTTGGAGGTTCCCCAGACATTTTGGGATTGCATTTCTGGGCAGGTTGATTTGTGTCCTGAAACCTTCCTGTTTTTACAGCACTCCACTCTTCTAAACCCACCACAGGCTTTGCCAGGGCAGGACCTTTCACCAGGGAGACCCTGTGTGGTCACCAGGGCACTTTGGACAGCACAGGGAGGGCTTTCCATGCTGGTCATTTGGGCAGTGTGTGTTTCTCCTGCCAGGAGCCCACTCTCTGAGGTGTTTTTTATATGTGTGTGCAGCTGGTGAGGGTCCAACCAGCCTGGAGTGAGGCTGGGAACGGGGTGGGGGTGGATTGGGGGCAGGTCTATCCTATCCCCTGGGCTGGAGCTGCGAGCCAGGTGAGGTTCCTGCTGGAGCTGGGCTGGGGGAAGGAGAAGGAGGCGTTACCTCTGACGCTGAGTGAAATGTAGAGCACGATGATGATGGTCCCCAGCACGATGGAGACGATGCTGAGCAGCCTGGCCATGCGTCCGAGCCGCCGGGCTCCGTCCGTGTCCCCTTGCTGGCCACTGTTCCTCGACTGGGGAGACACAGAAAGAGTCCCTTGAGAGTGGCAGCAGCCCTGAGGTGGCTCCTTGGCTGTAGAGCCCCAAACTGAGACCCTTTTTCTTTCCTGCTCCTCTAATTGGCAATTACTTGGTTCCCAAGTGAAAAATGCCGGAAGTAAGGATTCCTGGTGAGGGAGAAGCATCACTGCTGAGAGAAGGGCCTCCTGATCCTGCAGGAAAGGGCGTGCTGGGCGTCCTGCCCTTGGCTGAGGGAGCACCCAGCACTTAGCAGAAGGGCAGCTGTGCGAGGAGCTGTGGTGGAATTACTCACCGTGCGTCAGCATTTGCTGCCTGCGCGGCACGACTGCCACCAGCCCGGCTCTTGGGACCAAAAAGCCACCCCAAACTCGTGCAGTGCCCTTCTGCCGCCCACAAAACCCATGGGGAAGGGGGTTTGGAGGGAGGAAAAGTGGGTGAGGGGTTTTAAGGCACATCAGTGACATTTTCACCTGGTTGGGAAGGCTTGGAGCGAGGGGAAAGAGAAGCAACGGAGGAGAGGGGGAGAAGGGAGCCCAGCATCCTTGATCCAGTGGAGAAGCCAAACAAAACTCCCCTAAACTTCACTGGGAATGGGGTTTTATTGGTGATTTAACTGCTTTGAAGTAGATATTCCTCCTTTAGGGCTGCTTTTATGTATTTAACACTTTAACATGGGTTAAAGGCTTCTTCCCCTGGCCTGTCCATCTCCAGCCATGCTGTCTTCGAGGAGAAGAGGAGGATCTGGGGCAAGCTGTGGGGCCAGCAGCTTTCACAGTCCTATGCTCTGTGACAGCTCCTCCCTTTGGAGCATGGCTGCTAAAACTGGGGAAATTCTCAGGTTTTTAAAAAAAACCCCAAGTGTACTAGTTAAAAAGAGTTAAAGGTGGAAGTGGGTTAAAGCAATCCCAGTTTCCTTTCAAAAAGTGTGTATCTCAGAAATAGCTGTGATAGAAAGTGTCCCCTACCACATGTTAAAAAAAAAAATTAAAAAATTAAGAGCAGGAAGGCCTAGTCCAGCTCCAGCATTAACCATGAAACATCACTGAGAATCTGAACAAATACTTGATATTACTGCCCCCTTTCCCGTTCATCCTGCTTTAATTCCACTGCCTCTTGGCAGCACCGTGACCAAAACACCCCCAGCCCAGGCTGTGCACGGGCAGCTGCTCCGTAGGAAAAATGCAGCTTTGGAGGTTTCCATGCACTCATTTGGGTTTGTGTCACCACGTAAATAACGCAGCAGAGCCCCAAACAGGCGGGTGGCTGCTTCCACTGCCCCCCTGGGCATCGCTGGCCCCACCAGTGGCACCAGGAGAGCTCAGGACCTTGTCCCTCCTGGTCTCACCAGCAGGCTTGCCAGACCCGCTCTGAAGGCGATGGGATGCAGCCAAGAGCTATTTTCATCCCAGAACAGGAGGTGACAAAACGAAGCCTCATGGGTTGGTGGTGAGAGATGGGGAGGATGCGGGAGCCCAGGGATCGACAGGATCCCTGCCCTGCTCACTGACAGCTCCAGCTCTGGGGAGATGGTTTTTCAGTCTCTGGTTTTTGTAACAAGTGTAATATTTTGGCAGGGTGTGGGTTAGATTGCAGTGAAATATGCAGTTTTAGCCGTCTTCTAGGCAAAATATATAGGCTAAGGGATTAAATATATTTATCACTACAGCTTCTGGAAGTGTTTATTGCTCATTTATCCTGAACAATTATGAGAAACACATCAGCATTGGCATGGGGTGTTTAGCAAGCATTTGGTACTGTACATACATTATTCACCGGTGTGGAACAGTTTGATTATAGTTCTCTAGTATCACTAATCCCGTGTTTTGCTTTCCACATAAAAACATTAACATCTTGTTTATTAATCGAGGCTCACCAAGGCAGAACATCTCAGAAAGGCTCGAGGGCTCCAGGGGAGTGAGTCACTGTGCGAGTGCCAAGGGACTCCCTGGTACAGCCCAGAGCTGGAAAATCTGCAGGTCCTGGGGAGTGGGTGCTGCTCTGCAGCACCCGTGGGCCAGGTAAGGCTGGCTGACTCAGGAGTTATGAATCTTACCTGTTTCCCACTGCTATCTGTTTCAGTTACTGCTCAAAATGGTTTTTTTCCCCCCCTAAGTGGCCTTGTTGCAAATGAAGGCAATTACCTTCCTGTGCTAGTCCCAGGGATGGAGAAGACAAATCATCACATCCTCTTTCCTGCAATCTTTCCCAGTTTATGAACTGGCTTTGGATGCTCTCTGCTGCCTTCCACCAATTACTCAGAATAAATCATTAATCCTCGACCACTGGTGTATTTGTTGAAGGAAACATTCCAAGAGAGGTGTAAGTCAGCTCCAGAGCGAGACAGATGACTGTGGCACTTAAAATAGGTGAGGATAGTCTGACTTCTCCCACATCTTTTTGGGAATGACAGAACTTATTTTGGATACCAACTGCTGTGCAGAACTGCCCTTGATGTTACTATGTGGTGGTTCTGGCTGGATTTTTTCACTTCCTTTAATTTGTTTGGAGTTTTGTACTCAGGTACGTGGCTCCTCTGCTTCTTCCCCCACAGTGGCTGCACTTTGCTGGGAAGGGGAAGGGACCCACAGCAGGAATGCAGGGCTGGTGGGTGGCAGCCAGCCCTGCCCTGTGCTCCTATGAGATGGATCCCGTGGGATGGACACACCACCCTTGTGTGCACCAGTCCCACTCTCTCTCTGGGGGAGTGATGTGAACCCCTTAGAGCGGCCAGATCGTCACTTGGTGAGGAAAACACACCCAAGAGTCAGTGGAGAAGCCTCCAGGTAACTCATTTCCATGAAACCAGTGTTAGCAGGAACAGGCTGGGGGGATAGAACAGGGTTTTTTTCCACCTCTGGCCATAGGCCCTGCTGGGACCTGAGAGCAGCTTTTGAAAAATGATTTATGAGACACTAAACTCAGAAGCATTCATTTACTTTCCTCTCTGGACGCTGCTTATTACCAAGGAGAAAAAAGCTTTCATGTGCAAAAGCTTTGACTCAGGAAAGAAAAGCACAATAGCAGAGCTAAAAGAATGTCAGCACATTGTGGAAAGGTCCTCCTGTTTCCCCAGGCGATGGGAGTCACAAAAACCTGGTTCCTGCTCAGATTCCCGCATGATCAGGCACTCCTGGGCTTTACTCTGCGAGAAGACCTAACGCAGGGGGATCACTGGGAGCTCAATTCCTCCCTGCTCTGAGCAGGTGGAACATCAACCCGCGCCCTGAGAGCTGCTCCTGCTGGCAGGAGGACCCAGCCAGATGTTTCCTGGTTCCTCAGGGAGGGAGGGAGGATGGATCACTCCTCATCCTGCTCTGCTGGTGCCGTGTGGAGGTCCCTAGCTGGCAGGTGGGTGCGTGGAGGAGGTGATGGTGCAGGCAGGGCCAGGACTAGAAAGGGCTGTAATAAATTAATTAAACCACAGGACAGGGAGTGCAGGGGCAACTGTGCAGGGGCCAGAGGACGTGCACTGGCTATTAATGTGCTGTGTGTGCCATAAACCTTGTCCTGGAGGAAAAGCTCAGCCGAGTGCACGTTCTGCCTCCCCTTCCCCAGCTCTGGATGAGCCCTAGTCAGTGCTGCCAGCGGCCTTGGAAGCAGAGGGCAGCCAAATAATCTCATTGCCTTGCTGGTCCTGCCTCCCCTTGGGTGTGACAGTCACCACACCCCGGTCCCTCTCTGCCTGGCAGGATCAACCAACTCCTGCTCTTTTTCCGCTGTTTACTCTTCTCCTCCACGGGGCTCGTGTGTCCCAAGGCACATCCCCACCACTCTGGAGGCTCTGAGCCTGCAAGGGACAGCGTGAGGATCTGTTTTGCATGAAGGCTAATGTGGCTGGAAAATCCCCGTGAGAGACCTTGTTTATTACCATGGATATGCAATACCCAGCTGCTTTCCCTCTCCTTGCAGTGCAAAGCCAAACAAGGCTGGCTGCCTTCCCTGTGTGCTGCCTAAACAGGCTCTGCCACACAACTGTACTACGCAGATGACAGCTGGCACTGGCAGAAACGATGATTCCGCCTCAAAATGGAAATTGGTCTCTCTAGAGGGCTTTTTGTGGCAAGTGCCCGTGCCTGCCTTCAAGTTGTTGGTGGTTTTGGGGGGAAGTGCTGGCTGCAGGTGCCCCTCAGTGTATTTCTGTGTGGTAAGCAGGAAATTGAGCTGATTTTCAAAGAAAAGATTTGCCTTTGTTGCAAATCAAAGGCATAGAAGGTGCTGTGTGTGTACAAGAGAGCAGCATCTGATGGGGAAGGGGGTGGCTCTGCTTGTAGGGCTGTGCTGACTGAGCCACCTGCACCCGAGATGGGTGGGAGGCCGGCTGGCTTCATTCTTCCCTGCTCGGCTCTTGGTGTATTTGCTGAGGTGTGGGGGATGTTTAAGGGAGAAAAATTGCTTCTCCAGGGCAACTAAAAGAGCTGCAGGTGCAGCCTGTCCCTTTGAAGTGCCTGAGGCCAGGCACCAGCCTCCAGCCAGGGTCTCGCCACTGCTGCAGGGCTGGGCTAGGAGGGGCGGAGGGAGATCCCTTGTCAGTGCTTCGCCTCGCAGCTCCTTCCCGGGGAAGCCCGGCGAGTCGTTCTGGACCGCTGCCTGGCGGCAGGGACCGCGCTTCCCGGAGCCACCGGGCTTCCCGGAGCCACTGGGCTTCCCGGAGCCCTGCCCTGGAATCCCACCCCCCTCTCCATCTCCATCCCGCCGCCTCCCCGCATCTCTATCTCCATCCCGCCGCCTCCTTTTCCATCTCCATCTCCATCTCCATCCCGCCGCCTCCCCGCGCGCTGCCCCGGGCTCGGCGCCGCTCCCCGCCCGCCTCCGCCCGCC
>VWPU01016449.1:0-119186 GCA_013398955.1 Callaeas wilsoni | reverse complement strand
ACCCGTCCTGGGATTCTGAGATTATGATTACCTGAGTAACTATCCTTTCCTCTCTCACTCCCCCCGAAACCTACTCAGCAAATACTGCCTGATGCATAAAGAAAAAGCAATAGTAAAAATGCAAATAAATTTACATACATTGTCACCCACTAAATTACAAGGTGAAACTGTTGCCCATTCTCACACATGCACATAATGTCATCATCCGTCAATAGATCACACGTCAGAAAAGGAGTAAATTAATAAGAAAATGGAGGTGAGGAGTACTGATAAATACACAGACGTTCAGGGGAGGAGAAGTCAAAGTTCTCTGATATTTTTAATATTTTTGTCAATACAAGTGGAACAAAACTTTCCTGCATTGACACAAAGAGCTCTCTGGAAGCTGAGAGGCCTGAACCCAAGGAGCTGCCAGGCAGCCTCTCCTGCAGCCCAGCATCTTGAGTTTGGATTCAGAACCTTTGCTCTCTTCACCTCCACCACCAGCACCTTGCTGCTTTTAGGGAGTTGTTAGTTTTACTAAGTACCTTTAAAAAAACCCAAAAATTGCATCTAGAATGAAAAAACATCAGATACATTCCTGTAATGCTTTGAAAACATTTAAAAGCAGTCCTGATTTCAGCCTCAAGTTATTCTTGGCTGATAGCGCAGTATTTGGGGGCAGGGGAAAGACACCAAAAAGCAACACAATAAAAAAGGGTGTGCAGTTGAGGTGGCTGACATTCAAGCAGAATAAGCTCAGCCATGTGGGGTAAGAGGGCCACCAGTCCTCTCTAAACTTCACTCAAACCTTACAACGAAATTGAAGCAGGACGGGGGCACCGTGTATTTCTCCCATGTTCAGCATACAACAGATTTGATCTGGGGGGGCTGGCAGGTGTCAGAAATACAGATGCAAGTCTCCAACACCCTGCACTCCCTCTGTTGTGTGACAGAAAGCAAAGAGGATGAAAAAACTGCTCAGGCACAACTTGCCCACTTCTGAGGGTCACTTCTACTTCCACACTACAAAGACAAATTGTTTATTTCAGAGAACAGAATTCCTTGAGAATCCTTCTATAGATTCTTCTGTTCATAACTAAAATAAAAAGCTTTAATTTCATTTAATTTCCTTTATGTTCAAATACTTGGTAAACTGAATCTTCATGTATTTCAGAGACTCCTTAAGAATTCTGAATGGCATTGCCCTGGTAGTAAAAATTGAAACACTCTATAAGTTAAATAACTTTCAAAATCCAATTTAGTTTTCATGACAGATGTGTGATAATTTGTGCTTTGTATTTAAATTAGGATTAAAAGTATTTTATCTTAATCTGTTTGTAGAAAATAAACTCACACAAAAAAATCATTCACCCTATTTGTGGATAATCCATAGTAGCTTCAGCAAACTGTTATTTTATGAAGGATAGCTGTGTGTGATTAATAAGCACATTAAATTGAACCACTGGAAGTTCCCCTATACTGATAAAATTACTCAGCATGTTTTAAAATTGCAGGAAGATATTTAAAACTTGTTAGACCTGCAGTGTTGAACTCCTCTGGTTTCAGAGAACACGACCTGCTTTTACCTCCATAATGAGACCAATTCAGTAAAAATAGGGAAGTCTATGAGAAAGTGATTCAACAGTAAACTGTTTTATACACTCCGATGTAAAATAATTTTTATTACATTGATCTAAATCTAAATTTTTCATCATTTTCAGATTAAATATTTTGGTAGTGATTTTTAAAATGAAGACATGAATATTACAAATTTTAAGTGATGCCATGGAATGAATCCTCATCTCTGACAAACTACTTGCCAAATTCAGCCCAAATCTGGGCATACTTTTGGTTGCCCTGTAGGTTTAAGGGCTTTTTATTCAGTTTTCTAAGAGGCTAAGGCTGAGGAGCAGATATTTTCCAAACCATGAAATTTTGAAAGATTTTTGTTTTGGAATCATCCAAAATTGGAATAAAATCTCCAAAAGTGTTGTGAAACACAACTAGAAGGAAAAATAGTGAAAATTTTTTTTATAGTTAACTGAAGTTTAGTTCTTGAACTAGATCAAATAATTTAACAAAAAGATACTGATAAATTCTTTTAGCTATTAACAGATTAAATGAGCTGTGAAGAAAAACAAAATTAATATATTGAATTAGGTATTGCAGATTTAGGATTTATAAAATGGGTTAGAAAAGAAAAATGAAGAGATCTGCCTGAGTTAAGGCTGCTGTAAAGCACAACTGGACCATGCCACGGTTCCATAACAAACCCAATGTCACCTGTCCGCTCACTAACAAATGGCAAATGCCATTTATCCAGTGGGCAAATAAAAACAAAGATTCATTTCTCAAAATTACACATTCACTCTTTTTCTGGAAAAACAAAAGCATTAACTCCTTTGGAAATTTCCATCATCCTCAGCTTTACCAGTATGCAAAAATAACAATTTCCTGGGTTTATAAGCACTTTGCCAACGGTCTCTGCAACAGGGAACTGGGGCAAATATTTTCTGCTTTGAAGTATCAGGAAAGGCCTGAACTGTCCTTGTTTATGAATGAGTTTAGGATCCAGTGGACTAGAAAACAACTGTGCCGTAACAATCTGAACTAGAAAAGACAAAAATGCTCTATTCTGGCTGACTGTACCCTCTCGCTAATGTTATGCAGTATTTAACTGCAAATATCTCTGTTACAATTAAGTATAAAAGCTGGTTTATTATCTGAACTTCATAGGATTTTTACACTTTTTTTCCCCCTCCACTACGGAGTTGTTCTTTTTAGAAGTGTTTGTAGGCAATTGGTTTTAAAAGGGCTCCAGGGGGCTTTTCCCTACTGTGTTAAGCTGTTTTGATATTCTTTTACAAGCAGAGTCTTAAAGTTGTTCTCCCAGATGCATTGTCTTACTAATCAGCTTTATGAGGTTCAAGGTCGCCATTCAACATTAATTATTCATTGTACAATTCACAGCTGGGGATGATGCTGAAAATGGCAAATCATACGAGCATGGAAAAACACATTCATAGAGCATCTTCCCCATATTTCTTCGGATCAGAACGAATAAGAAATCAGAAGGAAAAAAAAGATATAAGATTAGTATGGTACTGTGGAGATCATGCATAAAGATCACCTCCAGGAATACCTGTGGCTTTCCTGACTTTATACAGACGTTTCCAGTGACCTTAAAATTAACTACAATAGAAAAAAGGCAGGTTGTGGGCATTGGTATCAAAAGAGTCTTATGTTCAAACTAAGGCAGCCATAATGAAATCACAAAGAACAAACCAGATGTTTAAAATGCATTGATTTACAAAGTCAAAGTGCTTGAGAGAAAAAACCTATCTGTGAATGAAAATTTGTAGCATGGGAAGAGAGTATAAATATCTCACATTTATAGTAGTCCTTGTATATGTTTTAAATCTGTGCAGTGTCAATTTTAGAAAGATTTTTTTCTTCTTCTTTAGGCAAGCCAAGGCTTGTCACACTTTGACAGTGGCAGGAATGATGTCATCAGCAAAAAATAAGCCTTTTTTTCAAAGGGCTATTTAGATTTTGGCAAACTGGCGTGGGCAAGCTGCTCCAACAGATTCTGCCTGCTCTCTCCTCTGCTGTACTCATTCCTTAACTTATTAAGGATTCAAGAACAGTTGAGGCTTTGAAACAGTGCACAACCAGAGCCAAAAACTCCTATTATAAGTCTAATTATTCTCAGTTCCCTCCATACACATTCTAACAAACATAGCACTTCTCTGTGTACAATATACTGGCTTAACCGAACCTTTTTTAATGATAGTACCATATTAAAGACCTTCTGTTTTCTTTTCTGGTGTCCTGTTTTGCAGTTAAAATACAAAATACTTGCTGCCTCCGCTCAATCACACTTCTGCAATTACTCGGTGTTGCCTGGTAGTGCTTCAGCAATTATTTTTATCTGCAGCTGGAATGCTTTTCTTTCCTCTGCATCTTAATTTCTTGGTTTGTTTAGACAAAACTGCTAAGCTGATTTCAAAAATATGGTTTACGAAGTGCAGGTCACTGCCAGATATTATTTAATACTTTCAGGCTGATTCTTTGTGTCCAGAAGAGTGAGCCCTGTGTTGATTCTCTTGTCAGTAACAACTATAGTGAAAAATGGATCTGATTCGCAATATTGAACTTGACGCAAATATTGAACTTGATACCTTAATTCTGGCACAAAAGTATTGTTTAGGTTCTTTTCACAAGCAAGTTATATTTTAAAACATTATCACGTCCTAAGTGCTTGCAGTCACACGTGTGCATCAATAACCGTGTGCATTTACAAAACCTTTTTTGGTTATCAACTACACTCTAATTTTTCTGTGTTAATGATTTTTTATGATAGCATGGGAAAAACTAGAGCAAGTTCTAACTACCCACCTTATGTTGCCTGCATGCTATGTTTCTTTTTTTTTAAAACAACTGAATGCTTATAGCACAGAATTTCACTGCCAACAGAACAGGCAGGCAAATTAGCCATATAAATACATTGCTGAAAGAAACCAATTTTTATTTCCAGGTCTGTTTTATGCAGGAATGAAGCAATGAAAACCCAGTTTCTCTGAGCGGACAGAGAGGAATAGTTGTACAAAATTAAAATTAATTAGAATGTGAAATTTTATGTCTTTTGATGCCATTGTAAATCATAAAAAAAAAAAATCTACTTTTTAAACTTTTTCGTAATTTCATCAACGTAGTTAATTTTGACTGTAAATTAAAGCATGGTACTCCCCATCCCTTGAAATATATATACTTTCCAAATTCTGTCTGGAAGGTGTGTAGATAGGCTGCCAGAGAGCAAATTTGAGATACCAGCTATCCATTTTTCTATGTTTCTTTTCCTGTTTAGAGTTCTGTCATTTGCTGCGTGGCACCTGTTGGGATCAGTGCCATCTCTGTTATTCTCAGCAAGAAAACCAAGCTGGCAACCTGAGCAAATACAGGTCAGTACTGGCTGCACCGGTGTTCCTGTACTGGAACGCAAATGGCACTGGTGGCTCTGAAGAGCAGGACAGTGACCGTGGCTTCATTGCAGGAGACCACATCTCTGCCTCCAGGCCTCCCACTGCTTTCCACTTCCCAGCTTTAAGAAAACCTGTGCCTCCTTCACTCCCAGAGTTGCACATCAGCCTGGGGATACTTCCTGACCCTCCAGCACTGGGGATCGGTTTCTCTGGCATTAAATCAGGAAGGAAAAAGGAAGCGTTACGTTTTAGCCTGCTCTTGTTGAGAATCTCTGCTCATGCAGCCTCTCAGCAAAAGTGCTTCATTTAAAAAACAACAAAATCTAAACAAAGCTTGCAACATTTTCTGCATTTTTGTTCACTTGGAGTTTATACCAGACTATGCCATGACCAATGTGCAACTTAACCTTTCAAGTTTGGTGCTTCAGTTTTCCCTTTGATTTCTGCTGACATGAAAGGCATTAAGTGTCTGACTTCAAAGAACAGCCAGTGTGGATATTTGTTGTTCAGCATGGTGGTCTTTGCTTAAATGGGCTGCTTCTTTTGTGTTCCTATTTTTTCTGTGGTTGACTTACTACATAAACATTCTGTTCTTAGCCTCTCTGTCTCACCATTCATCCTTACAAAAAATTATACAGCCTTGTATAAATTACTCTGGTAGCAAAGTGAAATATATCCCCAGAATATTTTCCATTTCTGTAAAAATGTAAAATCACAGTGTTTCCAAAATTCTTTGCAGTCACATCAAACACTATTTTGAGAAATTACCAATAATTAAGACATTATAGTTGCACCAGCAATTCTACTCTCAAACTTCGGAGGAAATGAAAAACACATAAGAAGGTTAATTTCCTTTCTGAATTTTACACCAGGGACTACCTCTCTAGAAATTAAAAGTGGCTTGGTTATTCTCCAGTCAAATTCAATTATATTTCTACCGTGGTGATTTTCTTCTGTATTTATCATCCTCATATTAACTGCATTCAGGGCATACATTTCTAAAATACTGTTCCCTTCAGCAAAGTGAGGAGAAAAAAGGCAGAAGCAACTTGTTTGCAAAGGCTGAGGTACAAAGCAGCCCCTCAGAGTGCTGTGAGCATGAGCTGTCACTGCTTCACACGCTGGACCAGCTGATCCAAATTAATGCAGCACTCCCAAACTTAACAGAGATGTATTAATTTATGCTGGTTGAGAATCTGGGACAGATTTTTGGATCACCAAACACCCAACAAGAAGCAACTCCTCTGCAGTAATTCTGGATGGAACACTCAGGCCTGTGTTCAGGCTGAGTGTGGCTCAAAGATTATAAATAGGATTCCTCATGGTTCCCTTCCACAAAAATGGAGATAAAGCACACCCAGAGCACGACCTACATCAAGTACTGGGGTCACGGTTTAGAAATGACATCATGATGCTGCACTGCAACCAGAGCGCGTTTCACCAGAGCTCCATCTCAAACATCATTCCTAAGAGACAGTCCACAGGCGTTCAAAGGCTCCTGTGGCATTACTGGAGATCCAGGACATATTCCTGATGCTGTTGGTGCCTGTTTTCCCACCATACAAACACAGCACTGTGCTGGAAAGCTGACAGCAATGTGCATTTACCCACACTGACAGTTTGAGTGGATAATGGCACTTCTTTCTGACTGCAAATTTCTGAGAAGCTTATGCTGAGGAATATGAGGTTTTCCACAATTCTCACCAGAAAAACACCACAATACCATGAATCCCCATAGATCTTCTGGAAAAGGAGCAGACAGGACTTTCAAAAAGTTGAAGATGGGGCAAAGCTTTTTCCAGTTCATCCCATTTGTGAGCACACATTCTATTGCTGAGGAAACACAACAAGACCCAGAATACTTCACTGGAGAGTTTGGAGGCTGCTGCAGTGCGAAGAGTTTGGCAAAACCTTCTCTTCCCTATCCCACCTGGCTGCCCAGCACAGCTACTTCCCAGCTGTGACAGGTTCTTGCTGGCCTCGCATCTGCAGCTGCAGCTCCTCCTGCCTGCTGCTGGCACTGGAAGCAACAGGAAAAACAGGTATGGCCACAGTGCAGCTGAACTGTGCACAGCAGGCTTTTGGCAGAGGGGCAAAGTGAGACAACAGGACTCCAGCAGGATTTGAAAGCACTGTTTGGTGCTGCCTATATTTGTAGAAGTATTGGCAGATTGCAGCAGAGAAAACAAAAGGGAAAAAAAAGAGTAAATGCTGTGGACAGCAAGGGCCAGCGTTCTGTGTTACTGCAGCACCCTCAAGGCATTGGGGCTGTTGTTTTTATAAATGAATTTTGACTTTCCCACAAGACTACTTAAGGAATCTGAAGTGCCATGCAAAAAGAAAAAAAATCACTCTTCATGGGCTGGTATGGCCCTGTCTGGCAGGAATATTACTAGGATGGTGTAGGACAAGTGGAGACTGGGATAGTGCAGAGATGACATTGCGAAGGTGCAGTTACTTTTATTGCAGAAGTTTTAGAATGATTTACACTCAGAAGGAAAAGATACAAGCCCACTTCAGAGAATCAGAAAGGAAGGCAATTGCCTTATGATTTCGTTTTTTTTTCTCACACTGCTGAATGGCTGTCTCCTCACAGCAAGGAAAAAGGGGAAGAAAACCAGAAAGGAACACAAAGGAAATTGTACATGGGGAATAATTATGGCCCTGTATCACAGTCTCTGAGCTGGGAAGGCCCGGAGGACTTCACTCCCTTTCCAGTGGTGAACTATAACAGCACACATCCCCTCTTTATGCACCAGATTCCACCTGCAAAATAGAATGGCATCAGCAGTCTCTTCTGTTAAATGCTTT
This sequence comes from Callaeas wilsoni, assembly GCA_013398955.1. NCBI lineage: Eukaryota > Metazoa > Chordata > Aves > Passeriformes > Callaeidae > Callaeas > Callaeas wilsoni. The sequence continues at coordinate 111,411 of VWPU01016449.1, read as the reverse complement.
GAGACCTAATGGTAAAAAAAAAAAAAGCAAAACAAAACCAGCAACCTCCTCTCCCCCAAAAAAAGAAAGGAAAAAAAAAATCACCACCACCACCTAAAATTAATTTCTTTATTTGAGTTTCGTGAGAATAGTGGTTGCAAACTTCCTGGCAGTATCACACTGAGCAGTCTTTGCAGCTGGCTATGATGTTGTGATTCTACCTGGTCAAGGTGAACTAAAATAACAACTTGCTTTTTGCACAGCTTTTCTGATTTTTTCAGCAATAGATCTCAAAACACTTTACAGAGGAGACGGTAATGGAAATAACATCACCTAACTTGTCACATGCTCAAGCTAAGCAAAAAATTGGTGTCAAACTAAGGAAAAGAACCCAGAAACTGAGAGTCTTCTTTTTTTTGTACTCTAACCAGGAAAGGAAATACTTTTCAAATAGAAAATTAACCTGACTTTTTCCCTACTCCCCTTTAGAAAATGAGGCAGTAAAACAAGCTCGTGTTTAGCCAGGGGAACTTTTATCTGCTCCAAGTCAGTTTTACAGCAGTATTTGCTATCTGCGACAGATCCATAAAAAGATAACACCCTACATCATGGCCTGTACTGCTTTTACTGTTTGTTGAATTTTAAATGCCATAACTGTATGCACAACAGCACAATCGAGAAGAAGAAAAACAGACTGAAATTTTGACAGGTGAAGAGAATTCCTACCTACTACCCATACAGAGTAGGGCATATTAGCAATAAACACAAGGCGGAAACACAAGTTAACGTTCCAATGGAGACTCCCCCAAAATATGAAACGCAGTGGTCTCTGTAGAGCATTTGGGTGATCTATTACATGAATAAACATGGGCATTTTAAACACGTGTGCAGGTAAACCTGTACCATTCACTCCAAAGGATAAACATTCTCATCTCTGGCTTTTGGAGACAAGAGAGAAGGGAAAACTGGGGTCTTGTTCTTCTTGCACACTTCTCTGCCACTTTCACTTCTCTACAGTGACCGAGAGAAATACAGAAAAGAGACACTCTAGGATCAAAACCTTCCCATCCCCCACTTCTTTTTTTTCTGCTAGACACTTTTTATCAGTTTTTACAAAATTGTACAAAATGAGTTGGTTTATTGAGTAATAGCATAACTGTTTGAATTATTGAAGGAAGTGAAAAGTCACCAAAACAAACACATCCAGTCTGCTAATTTTACTCGCAGTTTCTGAAGTGACATAATGCAGCTTCTTTTTAAAGCTTTCTTGGAAAAACAGCAATTTCCTGTGTTTATTTTGTCTTCTTATTTCAGAAAAGTCTCTCTGATTTGTGGTAGCAGACAAGATCTACATGATAGAAAGCATTTTACCAACAAGAGGTTTTCACTGATATGATCACTGGAGAAATAAAACCCTTTTAGTATCACTGCCTTCATAGATTTTTAAAGAAATATGATCACAGGCCTTTCAAATGATTGTCATTCATGGTTTTAAGAAAGAATAATCTCAATGTTTAATTATTAGGACCATTATAGAACAACTTATGATCTACTTTATGCCTAAAATTCTGCTTTAAACGTGATCCATTTTATTTTGCTGAGCAGAATGGAAACTCATCTGGTATTTGTTATCTTTCGAGAACCGAGACAATCTGTAGTAGGGCTTTTCTATGTTTTTAAATCACAAAAGCAGTGAGGGTAGAACTTTTAGATGCTCATCCTATGGAAAAAAAAGTATTTAATGGACAGCATTAAGCCAAGTGGATGAGATTGTAAGACATATTCTGGGTGCTTTTTAACTGCTTTGATTTTAAGTCAAAATATGCATATTTATAAATGAAACAGCTAATTTTTTTTAATTGGCTTTTGGCCGAGGGGTACGGCCATCCTCTGCTAAAAAGACATTTTGGTGACAAATTTTAAATAAACTGCAACAGTCAAGTTGCAAGCAATGGGGAGGAAAGAAAGTAGGAGACTGTAGATTTTAAAATCATTAAGTTGTACGAGTTTCCTAAAAGCACAATTTTGTGACCAAGTATGGAAGGAGAGAAAAAGAAATAGCCTCAGTAAAAAGTTGTCCTCCCATAAGAACCATCCCAAAAAACCAATATCCTTCAGCCACCTCAGGAATCATGAAACACAGAATACCCTGAGTCGGAAAGAACTCCCAAAAATTTCCTCTTTTCCTACTGTGCAATATGTAAACCCTACCAATAGTGAGTGAGGATATGAGACAAGTAAATTGCTCATATTTCGTACATACACCCAGTTTTACGACACAAGGAAGACTGTGCTTGGACTCTTCTTAGACAGACCCACCATCCTACCTACATCTCTTTTTCCTACCAACACACTCACTGAAAAGAGCCTCACTATGAAAATCCTCAAGTTTCTGAAGTTTTTTCCCAAAATTCACATAAGCTTGAAAGAGAAAACGCTCACAACCAGATAAGTGGAAGAGGTAAGATGAATGCATAAAAAAAGCTTTCCTATGCTTATTTGCCACTAGCAAGAAACTAGACAGAGATTGTACACACAACGCTCCAGTTTCCACAAGAAACTTTACATTTTGTTCCCTTTTTTGTTTATAAAGTGAACTTGAGTGTCACCTACTCAAGCGAAAACAAACTGTTAGTTTATTGCAGGGATCGAGCACCATAAATGTGCAGATGCTGCACTTACCACCCACAGACTCCTGACACACACACACACAGGTAAACTCTCCCCAAACCTCCTGTACCTCCCGTTCAGGGAGCACCACAGTGCTGACAGGTTTACAGTAAATAACAAGCCCACAATCAATACATAAAGCCTGTCAGGAAAATGGGGTCAAATTCTAACAACAAAGTCTTTAGGGAGGAAGATTCTCCTTTGATAGGAACACTACTTATTCTAAGGCCTTCCAATGCCTATGGATTCTGTGATAGCTAAATGTAGAGCATAATTTACTTCACAGATTGTTTGGCTCCCTGCACTGTGAACACACTCGTAGCCAGCTCCTGACCATTTTTGCAGGGAAGTTCACTCTCCTCTTTCTGGGGAAAAGGCAAGGAAGTCATGCCTGGAATTATTTGTTACCCACGTGAGGCTACGGAGCCAAATTGTCTCCTCCACAAATTTTCTGTGGAAATCTCTCCTGTTCCCACAGCTTTGTACCATCTCCTCAGAGAAACATTCCTGGGGGACACTCTGAGAACACTCTGCTTCCACACAAAGGCAGCAGACTCAGAATTAACTTAAATGCAAACTTCGCCACGAAAGCTTTACAAATCTTCAGACACCAATATATTCTGCAAAGCGGTATGCAAACACCTCAATGTGCTTGAGATCACTTGAAATCCATCCCACTGCAGCACAAGGAAAATCCTATGTCCAGGAAAAAAAAAAACAAATCAAAGAGTAAGAAATACACACACACACACTGGGACTTCAAACCAAAGCAACAATTTGAGCTTACACACAGACACACTAAACTACAGCAAAAACAGACTGGTGGTGACAGTGGTTGGATGTCTGGTGAAATGTGGGAGCGAGAGAGATTTGTGCTTTAAAGAGAAGTTAACACTGCACATTGTTTTCTAACAGCTTCTGCTTCTAGACTCATGCAATACCTCTGGTTTTAATACCAGCCATCTGTACTAAACTCAAAATGTATCAAAGCTGCACATCCTTAAGATACAGAAAAAATCAATTATGGAACTGGTCACCAGCCCAATGTCATTTGTCCCTTATAAGAAACACAGGTGTCTGTCACTAGACAGACAGCAGAACTATAACATTTTGGTTGCTGATGCAAAGAAGGAAACAATTTTCTGCAGTCAGATTAGAAAATATTAAATCAGATACCTTTAAAACACCTTTAAAAACTGGATGTGTCTTGATTTATATTTGCAAGGGTTAAAAGAAAGAAATAATAGGGGTTCTGCAACATTTTAGATTTCTACTTGCATGAACAGAGATTGTTCCTGCCTATTGCTTGTTAGCCTAAAAGTTGTTGGAATTTCAGGGCAGAGGTGGGAGAAAGAGGAATCCTATCTCTGCAAAACCTGTGGACTCAAACTAAAAATAAACCCATCTCTCCCTTTTCCCTGAAACCCCTTTCTGCTTTTGTTTGTTTGTTCTGGATTATATCAGTCTCTTTTTCATGCTGGTGAATCATGTCTCTGTCACAGCTGATTCCATTTATCTATCCTGGGAGAAAACAAAAGCTAAAAATAAACCTTTTGGGGTTTCTGGTGGGTTTTGCATGAGAAGGGACTGAATATGTTCATTCCAAGCTTGTGTGTCAAAGTTTGGCTTTATCTTTGCCAGGGTTGATTTAACTAGCACCAGTTAGAAAAAAAAAAAAAAAGAAAAATAAAGCTTTTTGCTGTCCATAAAATTCCAAGTTGGCTAAAATTTAACAACATCTGCGGCAAATAAAAAAGAAAAGTTTTTTAACATCCAAGTCAGTACGAGAGTATTTTATTTGCAAGTGGGAGCTTTTTCCCAAAAGCAATTTGCCATTTCTTGTAATGAACAGCAATGAAATGGACAGGTTCTGACAGGCTGGAGTATTTGTACATGTATTTAAAAGGCTTTTTTTCCCAACTTTGAAATATTTTAACTTGTAAAAGTAGTCATTAAATTTAGAACATCATCACAACCAATAATGAGAGACTAAGTGAAAGAAGCATTTGGTCTGGGCTAGGCTGGAAATCTCACAGGAACTTTTATTTCTGTGTCCTCCAGTTGTTCTTTCTCCCATGTGTGTCAGACATACCTGACCATCTCACTGTTATGAGATGCATTTCAGTGTCTGTGGCTTTTTCTACAAAGTGCATGCCCCAGGAAAGGTGGAACTCTTCTATCCCATCTTATAGGAACTTGGTGGTTAAAGTGTAAAGAGCAAAGGACTTTAACAATATCAAGTAACAGTTGCTGCAAAAGGGAAAGAAAGCATCAGAATGACTGAAAATATCTTTTAAGAAAAAAGTGTCGATTTTTAAATTTATTTGGTGAACACAGTAGAAAGATGTAACATTAAAGAAATGGTGCTATGCTTAAAATGACAGTCTAATTTTCTTTTTCAAAGCTTAACAACATTGCTGACATGGTCATTTGCCAGGAGAAAGCAGTTAAACTCTAAGGAGTCCACCAAGAAACACAGATTGCCTTGCACCGAAACGGTCCAGAGGTGAGAGATACATCTTTAGGAGTCATTAAAAGGTGGTATTTATAAAAAAGATTGCCATGTTGAAGATTATACCTCAATTATGATACTACTGAAAATTGTCGGATTTGTTTTCCTTCTACTTCCAGATCTTTCAAAAAATCCAGGCTGAAAATTACAGGCAATGGAGGGCAGCAAATCAAGGATACCAAGTGAGACCTTACGAAAACATCTCAGGGTGGGAGCACTTGGAGTTCTACAAATGAAACCCCCAGAGCTCTCTGAAAACATCTAAAGGCCATGTCAGGAAGTGTGAAGGGATGTCTGAAAACAAGATTCACCAAACAACAGAAAGTTACTTCTGTTAGTCACTTGGCAAAACTGCCCATGATATCACCACATTCCAGGCTCCTTAGGCTGACTGGGCTGGAAGCACTTGAGTTCATGAACTCCTGTCTCCCAGAGCCGCTCCCAGCACACTTATCCTGATGGGGCCACGTCGAGCTTTTCCAAGTGTTCCAGACCTCACCTCGAAGTGACTGTGGGCTTCTCCCTGTTCTCCCTGCCACCCCAGGAACCCGACTGCTCTGTCCTGTCTTATCTGTTACAAAATAGGAAGCAGGAGCTTTTCCAGAGTTTCACTGAACATGGATGCAGTGACTACAGCTTCACCAAGGTGTGGCTGTTCAGCTGCAAGCCGCTCTGCATTACCAGGTCAAGGTTAACAGCAGAGGAAGAGGAAGAACAAAATGTTACCTTGGAGGGACAACAGCAGCAAAATGTTGATGGAATGTGTAATTTTATGAACATACCCAGGTCACTTTTACACAGATTTAAAGTGTACTTGTTTAGCAAAGGAAAAAAAAAAAAAGATACGCAGTTTTCCATACCATTTCTTCAGACATGTTTGTTTTGGGTGAAGAAAAAAATTTGCTGTTGCATCTCTGAATAGAAAGAGGCAAAATATGATCTTACTGACTTTCCCCTTATGAATCAGCCACGAGACTGATCTACAAATCTACTCCGCAAAATCTGTAAAGAGCTACTGAAAACAGGGAACACTCGTTTTTGCTTCCAGAGGCCTAGTTAAGTTAGAAAGGCTGATACTCAGAAGTTTTCTTTCCAAATAATCGTACCCAATCTGCAAGTTCTTTGTGTTTAGTGTGGCACTATTTTCCTGCCATTTTTCAGCACGCACCCATATGTTAGCTGGAAACTTGTACAGAAGCTCTGTGGAGGAGTCGTAGAGGAACCCATCCAGAGCTTAGGGTTTGGAACAAACACAGCAAGCTCTGCCACAGCCACCACATCAGAAAGCTCAACTCTCCCATACTAACACTGCATTCAGTTTTCAAAATTAAAAATGTCTCTGTGCACTTACACACACACAAATTTTAATTAGCAGCAAAAGTAAAGCCTGACACACAGTGACACATCTCCATGCCAACAATTCCCTGCAGATTTGGGAAGTGCACAATGCAATCAGTAAATACAGGATTTTCCCCTGTAAGAAACAGAATTTTCCTCTGTTGTACTGGTCATAGCCAGTGTAACATGATGTCATTAAAAAATCCCAAATGTCCTTTTTCATCCCTGAGGAATGACATAGGTGGGACTGGAGAATTTACTGTTGCTGGAGTATAGTAGGAAGTACAGGAAGAAAATAAGAGTTTTTATTTCTATCTGACCTCTAAAAATACCTATTTACTGCATGAATAGTGGGTTCTTCTGCCACTCCTGAAACCACCAGCATCTCAAAAATGAATGCTTGTCATCCTGCAGCCTCTATCCCAGTGGGAAGAGCTGGCACAAAGAAAGCAGTAACGGGGCCAGGTGGCAAGTCCAAATGGGCTGTAAAAAAGTGGGGAACTGCCCAGACCTTTTAAGATCCAAAAAAACTGTGGCAGAGCAAAACTCCTTCTTAAAGCTGTGTAGACAATAAAAAGGAATTCAAGAGGAAAGTTAATACCTTCTGAGGCAGGGATGAAGTTGCGCTGAAAAAACAGCTTTGCCACTACTGCTTAAAAGGAGAGGTTTGGAGAAAGAGGAATATTTTAGGTCTAATAATTATGTGGAACTCAGTGCATTGGTGAATGGTCTCCTCCCTAACCCCCTGCCCCTCCTGCTGCACACATTCTGTTCCTCAGCCTGGCTCCTTGTCCAGTCAATCTTGGCACATCCGTGTTTCTTCACTCTGCCTTTGAACTGCGTTTCCATTTCAGCCAAATGTCTGATTTAACACTCTGCAATGGGACTTTTTCATTCTGATTCCTTCTCTTTAAAAGACCCCAGCTGGTGAATTTGTAAAATGGTCTTGTTCTCCTGTACAGATAAATCTGACACAGGACACTGTAGCTGAATGTATTATTTTGTTCCTTCTTTGTCTGCCACTCCCTGGGTGGATATAAAGGTATTTCTCTTGAATTCTGCACTGTACATAAACATCTGCTGATGCTGGAGTGAAAATACATCAGGATGCTTTGGGATACATGCTTCAAATACAACTCATTTTCACATTACTATCCTAAAACAGAACTTTATAAACAAGGAATAGGAGAATGTCTCAGACTGAAGTTCACAACCTTAGTGTGCCATCTTAGTAGCATCCATTAATCAGTGTATTGTGACCCAGCTACAGAGAGACAGAAACTTGACCAGACCATTAAGGTGCCCATATATAAAGTGAAAGAAGAGGGCCAAAAGGTTTAAAAATTAAAAGTTAAGAAGAGTAGCTCCACAAAACTTGAAAGTCCACATGGAAAAAAATTCCTATTTTCAGAATAAGTAATTCTCCCAAGATAATTAAGGATTTCTTTTCAACTTTAATCCTCTCAGCCACTTCTATGAGGTCTTTTGAAGGTATTTAACCAGATAAGTGATCTGTATAACATCTAGTGCGGAGAAAAGGGGAAAAGTAGAGAGGCAGCAGGGCAGAGGGAGGAGCCAGACAAACATTTTGGAGGCAGCACAGTCTTAGATCACTTCAAATTGATCGTGAAACCACAATCCTGAGAGCAAGAAACAGTCAGGATTTCTGTAATACATCAGTGAGATAACAGAGAAAGGATCTGGTGAAACAAAGTGAATCACTTGGTGAGAGGCATCTATTCTCAGCTTTGAGAGAGTCTTGATTGCAGGTTGTTGGTTTAAATATTGCTTCTACTTTTTGATGTGACTTTTTTTTTAATAACTGCATCAAAATTCACACACTTTACTGCCCTAAGTTACTCAAGAGCTTTTGGATACTCCCCAGCAGACAGGTCTTTTACTGATAGGAATCAATTTTCTTGAGCCACACCTTCCACAAAACTAGACCTAGGGAAAGCTTCATGTATCAATTTTTCTTCTGACTCATAAAAAGGAAATAAGACGACTCCTGATTCATCCTTCTCATGGCAGTTCTGCAAGAAACCTGTTAGTTCAAATAAACCCAACACTCCACACCAAAAGAAAATAGGCACATCTGTGGCTTTTTATTATTCTTTGTCCAAAGAGGCCTAACTTTTAATTGTCTTTACTATAATTCACCTGTAATTGCATTCCCTACTCCTTTTGTTTATTGAGACTCAATAGAATTTTCCTAAAATCCTCTTTCATGACCACCTATTAACTAGCTGATTTTTAACAGCTCATTTTGCTTCCTTCTCTATTGCCATTTTAGTCCTCTTGCATCACGTTTCTTAACTCAATTCTAAAAAAACAACAACAACAACGGCAGCAATAGTAAAAAGTATTTGGAAGTTACACTGTGCTGTGTTTTATTTCAATGGTTATCATTGTTAAATAAAAATTCCATAGGAAGAGGAAGTTCCAAAGGCAGTGTGTTATTGTTGTACTTCTAAAAGCATTTGACATGACCATAGAATGAGCACAGTAAGTTTAGGCATAGGTAGAGAAGAAACATCAACCCCTGTGACAGACTTGCAAGAATTGATATTCTCCCTTTAGCATGTGAAGGTAGGTTCAGAGTAAAGCTAATAATCTCACTAATTAGCTCAGATTTTTTTCTTCAAGGAACTTAGACAACTAAGGAAAGATACAAAATGCCTATTAAGAGCATTTCTTCATATAGGAAAAGAGCAGAAACCCCGCCCCCACAGAGTTAAATTTCCAGTCAGGTGGCCATATGTTCCTTTAGTTCACGAAGTTCACATCTCATTTTTGCTGGCAAATCAACAACAAACGTCTGCCCTTCTATGGTCATTCACTTGAACTTTTGCCAATGAGTCAAAGCATTTTTCCCCCAAAAGAAAACACCTCGCCGGCATCATTTACTACTCCCCCTAAAAATACTTTCAGCACAACATTACAGGCATACTTTTGACAACTGTGCTTTTGGAAAGCAGCATTCTCTGGAGCAGTCAGACAATAAAAGGTTTACTGTTCTAAAGACGTGCTACTGACTAAGAACAGACAGGCATCAACAAGAACTTAAAGATAAATGTTCATTTCTTGTCTTTATAATCATAAAAGTTTTTACTGCCTATAGGTATAAGTCTGAATAAACGCAGTTATTTAGCCTTGAAATTCCCAGCACTACAACATTTTTTAATACTTCAGCACTTCAAAGTTCTCTTGACTTTGCTCTACAAACAGAAAACTACAAAAATTTTGTAACACTTTTTCTTCTTGTCTTGTTGCCTCAAACTAACAGCTCCTTCAGAAAGCAGGGTTAAATTTTACCTATATCAAACATTCTTGGAGATGATTGACATCAACAAAAATAAGAGTCATGTTATTGTTAAAAAATAAAATTATAACAGCCCCATAGCTATGATTAATACCGGAACAATTTTTACCATCCTTTGCTGTTAAAGACACTTTGCTCCATAGATACTTTGCAAAATGGCATGTGCAAAAGAGGAATGAAGATGGGATTTTGCAGAAAATGCAGTTTGGCAGAACATTACAACAAACATGGCGAGCATTAAGCAGTGATCAAGCCCTGTGTTTATATTTTTGTAATAACATGAAAGAAATGAAGATAAGGTCTGTTAGCTTGTTACTCAAAACTAAGGGGTGGATTTTAAGAAAGGAAAGACTCAACTTGACCATCAGAATATCTCAGTGATAGAAAAATATGTGTTCACAGATGTCCTCCTCAGCATCTCCAAGGATTACAAAGCAGAGACACTCCAATAATATCAAGGAGAAATCACAAGACCCAAAACCTGCTTCACATTTGTGATTTGGACTTTGTGGGTTGTGTCTGATCAAAAGAGTGTTCTCCCACAGGCTGCTGTGCAGTGTTCCCAATCCCACATGATCCTCAGATCCTGCCTAACAGTGACTGCTACAAGACAGCTCCTGGGGTGCAGCTCAAGCCCATGTGTAAACACCACGGTTTACAGCCCATTTAATAATTTGGGTTCAGAGAACCCACGGAGAACGTTAATCCACTGCACTTGGAGAATGAGCCGGCCTAATGTCCCATGTCACAGAGCTCCTCAGGTTTCTCCCTGCCTCCATGGACTTCCACTGCTGGCTTCGGCAGCACGACTGCAGATTCCACCTGCCAGAGCACTGCTGGGTGTTAGCCCAGCACAGGACAGCTGTGTTTGAACAAAAGAACTCAAATGAGAGCTAACAGTGTAATCCAAAAGACCTTGGACTTATATTGCTTCCTTCTCTTTCCTACCCCCCCAATAAACTAAGGCAGTTTAAAACAGGTTGATAAGGAAGCCATGGCCACAAGTGGGAAGAATATTTCTTTAATAAAGACCAGGTCACTCACCAGAATTGTCAGACAATTCTACACTATTTCTTTGCTGTCCAAACAAGAATACTGAAACCAAAGAAGAGGCTGAAACCCATTGCCCAGCAAGAAGTACAGCTCTTGTCAAACTTTGATACTGATATTTACCTTGCCCAGAGAGTGCTAGAAGAAAAAAGACACGTAGAGGAGGAGCAGTGAGAGGAACAGTGATGTCATGAATAGCAAGTTCTATAATGAGATCATGCCCCTTCTATTTGTGAAAGAGATAAGCGCTTTCTGAACAAGGAACAGGCAAAGATAAGATTAAATAACCTCCAGCTCTTCATTAACTCATGCATTAAAGTGTCACAATGCTGAAACCCGAGATTTTGGAAATGTTCATTATTAGTGCTCAGCTGATAGAACTGAAAAGAGAGGATAACTCTGTGATCCTATGAGGGTTTTTTTTTTTCTAAATTGCTATAATTTTATTGTATAATACTTGTCTGAGGTATATACTGAATGGATAAAGTAAGGGCATATATTTTGGGTTTGTATTTCCAATTTAGTTGCAGAGGCCTGAGATGTGGGCTGTGGCAAAGTCTTTAATCCAAACATCAGAAGTAGGGGTCATATTTTGAGCACTAGAGGACTCAAAAAGCTTTACAATATGCTTATGAAAATACCAAAATAATTTTTAAAAAGTTTTACATTCGTCTGGGGCATATTTGTTTCTTGAATCAATTAAATCAGCTGGTAAAATCTACTAAACTGCGGCTAGGTGTTTATCTGTTGAAGGGGAAGAAATCTGCCCTTGTGAACAAACACTGAAATTTTATTTTACCCTAGGCCACCCACAGTGTGTTTACTCATCACACCCAGAGACCTGCTGTAAAGTAAGCAGGAGGATAATTCTGACTTAATTTTCAGGGTTTAATACTATGCATGAGTGACTAAATTAAATTTAGACTCCGAGTAAATATGCAGGGGTTCAAGCACACCAGTTGGTTAAGGGCTTTCACAACTGGGCAAACAACAAAAGAAATCTAAAAAAGTGTAATGTAATATCACAGGAAAGAGAGACCTCTGTAAGTCAGAGTACAGACACATTTCACAGAAATCCAACAGCTACCATCGTGGTTCTAGCTCTAAACTACATGGTTCTAGCTCTGAACCTCTGTTTAATTAACTACATGCAGGGCCGACGGTAAATTGGAAGGGACTGGGATACCCCCGTTATCCCGGTTATCGATTACATCCAGCAGGGAGCTGCTGCAAGGTCGCTGGGGAGATGTGTTGATAACAAAAGATAAAGATTTCTCTCCAAGCTCTACAGATGTTAGACATTCTTCCTGGGAAAATTCTATGGCCATCTGAGGACACAAACTCAGATTCTTGACCAGCTAGAGGCAAAACTCAGATGCTTGATCACTGAAATAGAAATCAGAGCTCAATCAAGGTTCCTCATTTCAGTGAGAAAAGTCAAATTTTGTTGTCCAGGGCTTATGTCTGACCCGCAGACACACACACACACACACACACACTTCTCTCACTCCACAAAGAGGAGGAGAAACTGCAGAGATTTATGGCAGGATGAGGTGGTTATGGATGATGAAAGGAGCTGAGAGGAGCCCAGGCAAGCCCTGAAATCACCAGCAAGATGTGCAGGGGAGCTCTGGGTGAGAGTGAGGGGCACTCGCATCTTCATCCTGACAGGTGCTGCTTTCCCTGCTTCCACTCCCCCATCTTTTCAGACACAAGCTCCCCAGCTCCTGTCCACTTCTCTACCACAAACAACAGACCCTGCACTCATCCCTTCACACTGCACCAGTCAATCCCCCGTCCTAAGGAATTGACATTATTCCTGTGCCTCAGCAGCTGCAGGGGGGAAAGGGACAAGCAGGAGAAGATGGAACAGGCCCAACCCATTTGTGCTGCTGAGACAAAGGTTGGCACAAAGTAATTCTCCCTCACTGACAGAGCAGTGCTGTATAGAAAGAGCAGGGGTAATTAGCTTAATAAATTGTACCTTATTTTACTTAGAGCTGACCTTGGGTTTCCCTGCAAGAGGGGACAAAGGGCTTGCAGTCAAAACCCTCAAGGTACCACAGCCCTTCCTTGGCTAGCAAGTTCCCTTTGCCCAGTGCTTGTTAAACACTAACAGGCTTGTTTTCTAAATTAAAATTTAATCAGAGCTTGGCAGGTGGATAACATGAGACTAAGAGAAGTCTTTCACTCAAGGTTACACAGAAAAGATTATGCATAGAAATCAAATTGAAACTTCTCTAATATGAAAAAAACCCCAAACCAACGACAATTTTTTGTCAAGATGAGAAAGAATGTGAACTTCCATGAACTACAAAATTTGGAGATGAAGTATGACATTTACAGCAGCCACAGTCTCAAAGGAGCAAGAAAAGAACTCAACACAGGAAGAGCACATGCTTTGTTTATCTGAAATGCCTGGTAAATGCTGCAAGTTCCACACATTGCAGATTAGAAGCAATTTATATTTTTTTTAATAACAAAGTAACTAACTAAGCACAGGAACATGTGGAAACTAGTTTACATTGTATTACTGGATTTGGATTACTTCAGGGACAAATCACAGAACCCACTGGAGGGGATCCTTCAGTGGCAACTGCTAGAGTAAGAGAAATCAGCATAAGAACAGCTTCAATAGCTCTCAGAGCTTTGTTTTCAAGCTTATTTTTATACTAACGAGCACCACACATATTGTAGACAGCTGACTAAATAAAAACAGAAAGGACCATCAAGATCATCCATTCTTGCCAGTCCCCTGGTGCAGGCAGCCTGACTGACTAAAGCAGGGGAGATAAGTATCAGTGAGTTATGAAAAATGCCATTACAGCAGGCCAGGAGCAAACAGGCAGAGCACTGGCAGGAACAGAGCTCAATATAGCGTGCAATGACTGTAAGCTTCAGTGCCCACGTACTAAGCTTTCTGTACTGTAATGGTCTGATAAATTCATTTTGACCCAGAGACCAGAGATAAATTGTCTTAGCAATACAAACAAACAGCTAAGCAATTAGGGCAAAGTTTTTTGAGAACGTGGTGATAACATCTAGAAGCATTGTTGGGCAAGGGGGAAAAGCAGCCCTGGAGATAGGGGGTTTAATCTGGAGCAAAAGAGAGAGTATAATGGCTTCTCCAAATTGCAGAGCACTAAAAGAAAAAGCAGACAAGCAACTGGCACTGGTATTTGTCTGGCATCTATTTCAGTGTATCCAACCTGAAAAGCGACTTTCATTGTCCCATTTGGAGTTCATCAAGTTGGGCCTATAAAAAGATTTTACATGTGCAGCTGTGAAAGTGTCAGAGCCGAGAAATCCATGAGGAACCATCCAGTTTCATAGAACTGCCATCATTGAAATTTCCTGAAAGTAACTTATTAACATAGAGTTTTCAAGCACAGAGATTAATGCAGTAGTGAAATGAGCAAAGCAGCAATTTCATCTATCAGTTTTCACACATCAGCCCTATTTAGGCACAGACATGTTAGTTGCTAAGCAGAACATCGGCTGCAACAAAATTCAATTACCTCCTAGGCAGAGAAATAGGAGTAAATTAATATTTAACCCAAACTGTGTGTTGATTTATCAATGAGTATTTGGGCATTACTTTAAATCTACATAATTAGATATAGTCTTACTTTTATATATATATATATCTATGTCTATATAAATGAGTGAAATATCAGGTCCAGAATACATTCCTTTAGTTTTGGCAGGGCTACCAAAGAAAACAGCCATAAGAAGATATAAGATGATATCTCAAATTAATACTAACTTCTGTTGTGAACATCTTGTACACAGTAAGAGTTTTAATAGAGATGCCTGCTCATTGCAAAGCATCTAAATTTTATTATAGACAAAAAAGAAATATGGAGGAGATACATTCACATTGTACTTTTACTGGACCTGAATGACCAGTGGTCTCAGTGTTCACTAAAGAATGAGAATTGGTATTGTTTTTAAACACAGAATGAAGATATAAATGGCTTTTTTTTTTTTTTAATTACTAACGAACTTCTTTTTCCCTTGTAAGATTTTTCTTTAAAGTGTATGTTAGGAAAAAATAAAAAAGATCAGTAAGACACAAACATTCATGAGAGGTATTTTTGGAGCTGCCATAAACAATCCATAGCCTCAAGTCCATCCCATAGAACAGAAGCAGCTCCAGTAACTCAGCCACATCATGGGAATTCCAATATCCTTTAAGGCACTGAAAGCAAGCGCGTCTTGCTTCTTTGTGTACTATGTTGCACTATACAAAAGTCTGTAAAAGTCACCTGAATGAAATGAACAATTATTTATATTTCAATAAGGAAAAGCACTTGACCAGTAAATACAGAATAAGACTCTACAGAGATTAGCAAATAAGGCAAGACTTCAGCACCCCTTGATAATAACCAAATTAACACTTGGAAAACACAGAAAAAAGTCTTCCTTCTTTTATCTTAGGCTAAGTGGACAGTCTACCTGCATCCTGGGTAGAAATATAGTCATAACTCCAAATTGTTTGTTTGTTTAAACTCCACCATGAAACATCATAACCAAATTATGCCATTTAAATTTATGATCAATATATGATGTTCATGTTATTTTGAAAGTTTCAAAGTAGATTTTCATAATATTGTTAATGAAATACTAAAGAAATCACCCATAAACCGCATTTTCTAACTACATAACTGTTCCCGACATCTGTAATAAAATTTTATTTCCTATCTTTTTTTGTCCTCTAATGGACTCATCACAACTTGTCAATTAACCACACTGAGCTCTCTGAACTTTCACTCCCAGTTTCTGTATTTCTTTCTCCTGCTTGATGCTGCCTCAGAAATAATGTCTGTAGGAGCAGCATGTCAGACAGGCATGTCACCTCTTCAGAAAGCAGGCTGTAAGGATTAAAAGTGACTCTCTCAAGTGCAAGGCAGGACTCTGGCTTGCAGGGCTGCTCTCTGTGCTCAGAAGGACAGCAGGGTAACACTCAAATACTATTAAGGTAAAATTAAAGCTTCCTGCCTTAGGAAGAATGAGAGGTTTTTATCTCAGCTCTCCCCTTCATAAGTCCTAGCCAAAAAAAATAGTGTCTTCATGCCTTCAAGCTTTTCTCCATCCTTTTCTGACCCTAATTGCTTCTATGGTCCCTGTTAGCAGGGATGGGCTTTTGCTTGATATGACAGAGGGGCTGCCTTGGTCACAGGAGCAGCCCAGGGAAGCAGCCCCAGAAGGAAGAAGGAAGGACAACTGGGATATGCCATTTCTAAAGTATTTTTGGTGTTGAATGCTGCCAATACAAAACACACCCTGTAGTTTATGGATGGAGCTCGACCACCTCAGCAATGACCTGTATGTTTAGGCTGCAGACACCACGGATTCCTATCCCTGCTTCCCCTTTGCCTCAGTATATTTTACATAAACAGACAACACAGCCAAGAGCCTATGACCAGAAGAGGCACAGGCATTGTTCAGCCATGTCCAATTTAGTCTTGGAAAAAGTGCTAAAGCCAAAAGTACCGCAAAGTATCACCAGATCAGGGGTAACAGCAAAGATGTCCTTGGTTATTTCTACATAAGGGACAAAGTCACACTTCTCTGTGCAATGCAACCATCACTCTTTTCCCACCAAGGTTTTTTATCCTTCCCTCCCCAAAAAGCAAGTGCCACACGTGGCACACTTTTACTTTGCCTGGCATTGACAGGCTGGGGTGATCTGATACGAAGGGTTGCACTGTCACCTTCAGCAAAAAACACACTTCCATGTCACGTTTTTCCAAACTTCCATCACAGCTGCGCGTAGAGGCACTTACGATACTATCATGTGGAGCTTGGCAATTATAATCGAGTTATAATAATATTTAACTAAAGCTGTGACGAATTCTGACATCCAAACAAAGCCTTGATAAAGTGACTCCCCCTTCCCTGGCTTTCTCCTCACACTAGAGACAAGAGGTGCCAATGCTGGAGACCAGGAATCCAATCCAGCTCCTTGCACCTCTTTCAGTAACAAATGATAGAGTTGCCTTTTTTCTATTCTCTGACTTGCTATTGAGATAAATAATTTCTGTGTGAAGCAAAGCCACAGATGTGAGTCTTTAATTTGATCTGGAAACAGATGCGTTCTTTGTAAACTATTTCTTACCCAAGATAGGTATTTGCAGCCATGTATCCCAGAGTGATTTCACACCTCTGTTATGAAAAATTCTATTCATACTTTAAAATTCTGTGAAATGATTATAAAATTAATTAAGGAAAAAAAAAGGAAAATATTTTGTAGAAGCTTCTGTTTCCAAAGCAGTTTTTTATGTCACGCTTTTCCACCTGATCTGAAAATTTTGCTGCATAGAGGTTGACATGATAATATGCATTCAATTATATTTTGACAGCCTTCAGTGGGCTGGTACAACAGTCTGTTTTCCAGAAAAGAAAGCCTAACCACCACACCAAGCTGAGCCTTTGGGGGTCAGTTAAATTCCTCATTAAACTGATGTTTAAGTATAGAAGGGGTTTTCCTTAGTGTGGCAACTTGCCAATTAAACATGGGGGAAATTCAGATGCAGATAAGTTTATAAGTAAGCTTGCTGAAATGACAAATGGGATTTGGAAAGCTGAAACGGGAGTTTCTGTTTCTCCTGTGTTATAGGGCAGTGCCCTCCACTGGCCGAATGTCCTCACTTTAAAATAAAAGAGCAAAAATTCACCGTGACTCCAGAATAAAACCCAAAAAATACCTCCAAGTCCCCTCAGAATCAGTGTCAAATTCTTATAAAAGGTTATTGCATAATGGAACAAATTTGTACTAATGCCAGCCTTGCTTTCATATTACATGGTAATAAAAATACTTTGGGCACTGAAATAAATCCCAAGGCAGCCCTTTTAAAGAGTTCCAAATTAGAAGTGACAAGACAAAAATGGCTAGTGCTAAAAAGTGTAATTTAACACATGACTATATAGAAGTAAAAAGCATAGAACCAGGTGAGCAATTACTACTGTCTGCTAAATTTTCAGTATTTTACCTTTTTTTTTTCTGTTCAGAATGACAGATGCTCACGAAAATCTCTCTTTGAAGAAAGTAACAATGTTTTTGAGTGCCATGCTGAACTAGTTGCATCAGTAATACCTGTATTAGATGTACTTGAGAGTGGGGATTAGTAAATGTCAAAAGCCAACAGACAATGAGAAACCTGGAAATGAGATGGATATTGATTTATGCCCTCCACTCATGTCACTGTGGGTTACCCCAGGGACATTTATTATTTTAGTAATAAAAGTGTTATTAATGAGTTTATAGTCATTTCAATTATCCTACACAAGATCACTATCTAATTACTAGATTATATTATAAATTATAGTCAGTGGGATAGAGTTGCTGGTGAGAAGGTGAACTGTTTCTTTAACAAGATTAAAAACAATAAGCTATAGGAGGAAGTTATGATAAAAATACAAAGATAAATGGAGGTGGCAAAGATAAATCAAAACCATCGAAAGACTGAAAATACACTTGGTGTTACAAGTTGCACACTTAGATTTTCAAGCAGAGACAAAGAAGGACAAAAAGCATCCTTACGACCCTGATGAAACCTTCACTACCATCCACACACTGTGGAAGGCTGAAAGTCAGAAGATGGGTTTAACATCCCTTTTTCCAAGGGTTTAACAATGACCATTTTCTTCACTAACACCTAATTTAAGCTTTAAGGCCTAGCATAAGTTTTACCATTTGTCCCATTCACTTTGTATAAAATTTCTGTGTTAGTGGGCAATGAAGGAAATTAGTCGTATTTCATGCCTGCCAATCATGTGATAACCTACTTCCACTAGAAAAACAAACCCCAAATGAACACTGTTCCTAAACTTGTTTTTAAAGAGAAAAGCTAGATTCCAAGACTAACCATGAAGCATCCTCCTTTGAACACAAATTCGATTTTCCACCCCAGGAAACAGCAGTGCTAATGGTACCCCCCCAGTCTCTGCAGAACTCAGCTCTGGTGTGGTGTGGAGCAGCTTTGGTCTGTTTTTCCAGGCAGCCTGGAGCAAGCAGAAACACCAACAAACAACAGCAACCCAACCCTCTGGCTTCATTAAGCCTCAATCCTCACAGAAGGTCCTGCTCCCTACTGGAGATTAATTTGGGGTGCTCTTTTTGCATCAGGATTCACCAGCGATGACACAGAGCAAGACACTCCGTCATTCTCACCCTCGGGGGTCTCTGTTTCCCTTGTTAAAAGATGTTTGTTTTGCGTCCATTGCCTCACCTCAGGTCTATCTTTTCACCCCTCCTCAGGGTTCCCTTGATTGTTTAATAACCATATTTTAATGTTTGGTTGTCCTGCTAATAATTTTGTAGGAGAAATCTCCCTTGTACAATCTAAGAGCCAGTTTTGTGCTCTGAGCTTGAAATAAAAAGCTGGAGGAGGTGGGAACAGTGGATATCAGGTTGCTTCCACATTCAGGTCTCTGTGCTCCTTTAACATTACTTTAAGATCTCAGACTGAAGCAGTGAGCCATTTTCACAGCACACACACTCAGACAAAGGAATATCAAACAAGTACCTTCACGCTTTCCAAACCTCTGCCCAGAACTGCTTTAGCCAGGATGGGATTAAACCCATGGTTCCTGAACCTTGCTGTGGACAGAGCCTCGCAAAGAAGAGCATCGGCTGCTCTCACTCTCAGCCCATGAACAGTAATTAAGCCCCACTTTCCCTGTGGGGAACAGGTGGAGCTCTGAGTTCCCTGGCAGCCTGTTCCAGCTGAAGAGTTCCTGCTCAGCTGTCCCCCGAGGGCAGCCCCCACTGACCATGGGCACTGTGCCTGCATCTCACCTGCCAGAGGTTTCCTGCCAGTGCCGAGCTGCAGCACCGCCCCGCTCCCTGCCAGGGGACCCGCTGGCATTTACCTTTGTGTGACCTCAGGGAGCCACAAAATGCACACTCAACCGCAGTTGCTTAACCATGCTGACATATAGAATTTCTAACTTTTGCTTTTCCTTACAGTGGAAAGAGCTTTAGACACCACAGCTTTAAACCACAGAGCTCTGAAAAACAAAAACAGGATGTCTGCCTCTAAAGCTGCTGCTGTGTATATTTTTCCTGAGGTTGTGCTATCTGGGACCAGGTTGGTGTAATCTTTCAGCGCAGTCTATTGGCCAAATTCTCTCTTTCCTGATGGAAGGTTAACTCTGGTGTGTATGCCAGAAAAATGTTGTCATGGCCAAGGGTTCATGCCATCACAATCTGCATAAAAACAGAACAAGCTGGAGATAAAAAAATTTAAAATACTAAGATTTAGAGTTATCCTGTTGTCTCCTTTACTTTTGCAAAACTCCAGTGATGTACTGATGGAGTCCTCTTCTAACTGTTCATCAGAGAATTTGAAATATTAGGTAAGTAATTACATCAGGCAGAGAGGCAGTCCAAACATTTCTTGCTAAAAATAGAACTAGTCATCAACTGATTGAAATTAACTTATTTGTTTAATCTGTCAGAATTGATTAATCTCTAACAACATCATTCTTATTCAACTTTGGACGCCTCAAAAGCAGCCATTGGAAAACAACAGAACTCTACTCAGGTCAGCAGCACATGGGATTGCTGGCCCCTGAGGGAAGGGGCCAGAGATACTCAGCAAGAACTTCAGGCAGCCACAGAGTTATAAACTGAATGTGATGCTTTCATCCTCTGGCTCAGGAGTTGTTCACATTTGTGCAGAGATCACCAAAACCAAACATCATCCCAGCTATCTAAGGGCTCCAAAGCAGCTGTGTTTCTACAGAAAGGCCTCTCAAGCTCCACCTTCCAGCTTGCTGCTTGATTTTACCCTCTGCCAGGGCAGCTTAGCTTCTCCAGGCTGGCATGGACCACTCACATCAGAATTCCACTGGTGGATGCATCCACACTGAGACGGGGGCAGTGCTGCAACCCGTTGAACTGGTTTGCATTCACTCAAGTATCACCTTAGACAACAGTGTCAGCAGTTTTCAAGTAGTCTGGTGCTCGCTTGGCAAAACCCACCTGAGTTACTGTGGCATGAACGTGCTAGCACGCACGCAGATTGATGTGACAGAGGTTTGTCTAAGGCAACAAGGCTTAAGGGCAGGAAACCTGCTCTCCTGGGATATCATCTGCCCTTCCCACACAATGAAGGGAATTTGCAAGAGAGTGTGGCCTAAAGCAAAGCTTATGTCACCAGAGAGCATCTCTGCTATCATCCATCCAGCAGAGCAGACTTCACAAGCATCTACTGTTCACATTACAGAAAATAACCCTCAAAACATGACAGCTGTAGACCTGGCATCATGTTTAATCATCAACACAGGAAGCTTAAAAAATGACCAGTTACAGACTTTGAAATAAAGGTTTACTGCAGGATTGACTTCGTAGCTTAAAACACTTGCTGAAGGCAAATGAAACTTTAGCTTTTGGCAGCTCCACAAAGTCAAACTTGAGCTCACAAAGTGCCTCACGTGAAACTGTCATCATTGTGGGATCCCAGCATGAACTGATATGTGAAAGCCAAGTTTTCACTTAATTTGCAAATTGGGAAGGCTCACAGTGTGTTTACATATACATATATATACACACACACACCCCACTCCCCCTTTGGCTGAATTCTACTCTTGGAAGTGTTTTTGTCTAATCACTGACTGCTTTTGTGACTCTAGGATGAAGATTTGTTGGCCTAATTAAGTGAAAAGCAGAAGCCATGCTGTTTTGGGAAGCTCACACACCAAAGCAAGTGCAGCACACACGAAGACTTACCTGCTTACACTTCTGCCAAAAGACAAGATAAATAATTACACTGAGTATACCTAATATTGATGTGCATATCAGGCAAATACAGTGTTAATATCTTGCTGTTTGCATTGGAATTGGGAGTTTAAACCTGGACCCATAAATACAACACGTTCTGTGCGTCTCTAATGAAGTTTACGGTTTCAATAACGACACACTACACGTTTCTGCTCAAGAATCAGGATGACTCTTACATGAATACATCCTACTGGGTGGAAATGCAGACACAGAAAATGAGATGATCAGCGACAGAGGTGAAAACGGCTATGCTCAATGTAGAAGCAGAAAACTAGATGAAACGATGTGTTGTTACATGGCACCTTTATATAATGTCTATAATTTCTGGCCTTATATTTTCTCTACATTTAAAGTTTCTTACAACTACTCAGAAGCTGTAATTTATACATATGGTTTTTATCATGTGGCTTAGAATATAAAAATCACTAATTTAGCAATATTCAGTTGCCAGATCATTCTGTTTCTATGTACCTGACATCCACATCAAGAGGAATTAATGATTTCATAGTATATTACTTTAAATGGTGTACCCCATTACTTTAAATCTCTCCATATTTTAATTTATTTTTTCATTTGTGCATTTGATTATCTCTTCACTTTCCCCACAATGGAGAAATGCATTTAAACACCAACAGGAGCTAAAAATTCAGGTACAGTTTGCACTACACAATGTAACTCACAATACCACCATTTTTCATGCACTGAACGGTAGAAATCAGATTAGAACTGGGGTATTTTTCTCAAATGCAAAACCCTTTGCTTGCATTGTACTGATTAAAGAGAAGAAAAAATAAGACAAATTTGATAGAACAATTTAGAATTCTCTGATTTGAAAACAAGGCCAATATTACATGTTGGGAAACTACAAGCACCAGAATAGCTGGTATGGAAGCACAGTATAGTTACTATAGGTGTAGCAGACACATCACCTGTATGAGTTCCCTAGACAGAAAGTAAACCTAGGATGTGAAAGGAAACATCTTAAAAGCAATCACACCATAGAAAGGAATCACATTGCTTTTAAATTCATCCTGAGCACCACTGTGGATATTTTTCCCTATCTGAAGGCAAGGAACAATTTTTTTTCACCTTTTTTTTTCACCCCAACCTCAGATATTTACTGAAGGGTTTTCCCAGTGAAAAGCCCATATTTTCTCTTGCAAGAGTGATCTCAGGTGAGGTTTTCACCAACATTACCATAACATCCAAACACCAGCTAGATCTTCATGAGCCTGCTAACTCAGGAGATCTCCCCACCAGCATTATCTGTATTGGTTTCTGATGTGAGAAAAAATATTGCTATGGTACCTGGAGGCTCTGGTCCATCTAGGCCTTGCTCTGTGTTTTAATGCTTTGCTTTACTTTTGAAATTTACTCTGGGATCTCCATGCCCAAAACTGGACATGTACATTACAGGACAAAAGCATGAAGGTTGCTCAAGATCCTGCCAAAGCACAATACAGACTTGTCCTGCATGATTATTTTGTTTATTTCCAGAAATATTTGCTAAGCCAAGTAAAAGCAACAATTCAACAACTGCAGTGAACTTGATGCAGATTTTCTGTCCTGGACAATAATTTCATTTTCATATTTGTCATGAACATCATTTCCTTAAAAGTGTGCCTGCTTCATAAAAATATTACATGAGGTAGCCTTTCTATTTTCGGGCTGTATCTATAAATGACTATTTCATTTAGGTTGCCAAACGATTCATATTAGGACTGCTTTAGAGCTTAAACTGATGGAAAATTCTGCAAGTGCAAAACTGCCTGTAAAGCTCAGAGCTCTCAGGAACTGTGTCAGCTGCCTTAAAAAGTGGAACGACAAAGACACCACCCATCACAGAGCAGTGCTGCTTTTCCAAGTGTCTGGCTACTTCCATCAAACTTAAGGCTAGACTTGCATTTGGTAGGAAATGTTCGCATTTAGTTCAATAAGATCAAACTCGTAATCGCTTCAAGTGCAGCCAGCCAAAGAATAACTCGGTGACAGGTGAGTTATTATTAGTCACTATCGCTATTAATGAGCATTAATGTGATCAGTTAAGGAGCTGTTGCTCACTCACTGTGCCACATCAGACGCCGCTGGCAGCGGTGACTCCCCAGGTGCCAGGTCGATGTCATCAGTGAAGCTGTTGGCCCGTGACATGTCTTGAGCGTGCCCTTCCAAGCGCCTTCTCACTGCACAAGTGATTCAAGGAGATCATAATACATTAGGCAGACAAATCTACAAGCTCTTACCGTGGCATATACTTAGTTCAAACACAAGGAACCTCCTACGAGAAAGGTTTGTCTTCTTGAGGGCTGTCTCCTGTGAACAGAATTCACCACATCTGCAGTATCAACGTGGGCATGACAACACAATCAATCAGACTTCCATCTCCTCACTCAACACCACTTGATGTGTATGCTTTAATACCTTTAAAAATATTCTTGAAAATGCTCTTATCATACAAACAGAATACTCGAAATCAAAGTGCTCTTTGGTCACTGCAGTTACCAGTGTTCCAAATTTCTCCCATGAACCAGGAAGCCTCAGGTGCTTGGACACAGTTGGCTCTGCAGGATAACCATGGTGGATACAAGCTGTGCTGGAGTTTAGCTCATGTTCCAAGCGTTACAAAGGTACAAATTTCATTACAGGTTTGGAAAACATATAATGGCCAATTAATGAAGGAGTTCACTAAGATGCTGCCAAAATCAGAGAAGTACAGTTAGCCCTGTAAGTGGTAAAAGCTAATGTTTTATAAAGATCTACCCTCAAAACTCATTTCCATCCAATATAGGGCTGACTTCACCATAAATGTGCATATGCATGTACCGGCCTTTCTAAGTTCAGCTGCATCAATATTCAAAAGCTATTTCTGCTGCAAGTTCTCTTCAATATCTTTTCCTACATTAATTTTGTTCAAAAGCTGTAAAGTATATCTAGCTTAAGTTGCTCTGATCAAAAAGCACCTTCATTCATGGTTCCTGGTGATCCTAAGTTTCTAAGGAAGCTACCTATAAATTTTAGTTCTGATCATCCTTGAAAGCTTGGCATGTGAGCTGACAGAGTCTAACTTGGACAATGGATAGGATGACACAAATTGAAGGGAGAAAAAAAAGTGTTTGTGGGTGAACCACTAAAATTAGGCATCAAAACAAGTTAAGATTAAATAGTGTCACTTGCATATGCTGTGGTAATAATCCACGTGACAGAAATAAGAAACCTTGACTCCTAGAAAATTAAATTGTTGAAATCTCCAGTTAATTCCAGAGCAACACTTTAGCTGGACTGCATTCAAATTCAGGGTAAATACTAAAAAGCCTACAACACCAGAGCTTACTATTGGAAGAGCCATAACCCAAAGGGCAAGGAGTGAAAATAAAGTCTGTGGAATGGAATTACCAAACAGCATAACTGAACACTGACAAAAGACATAAAATTAAAAAGCTATTTTATTTACCTCTGCTGCATTTAATCACAAATAAACTGTGTTTCTAGGGGAAACCCAACTCTTCCTGGCACTGGGAGCATGAACTTCTGTGCTCTCTCAGCACTACTGAAACACTTTGGCTGCTCTAGAGGAGCTTTATTTTGTGAGACCTGCCAGTTCTGCATTTATTCTGATAAGACATTTTTCCTGTCAGAGAAGTATGTGACCTTATTTCCAAAGTCTTGAAACACACAGGTCCAATATTTGAAGTATGGCTTTGGGAAGCACCAATCTCTGAACAAGTAACATGGCACATGATCACATCTGCAAAATTCAACTGGGGGAGTTTTGGCTTCAGCTACAGTAAGTTTTTCCTCATAGAACCTAGCAAAACTTGGGAGTGGGCCAAGGCAGAGTTAAATCACTGTGCCCATATAAGGCACATCAGATTAAAAGGAAAACTCTGCATTGCTATCAATTCCTACTCCACCATGAACTGCTGAAAGGGTCAGAGCAGGGCCTAGTTAACTCATGGCAGTTTGCCTCCTCCATAGCACTGCATAGGTACTAAAGTTACTGCAATGCATTTGCCACGGGAAGTTGTAGGATTATATTTTAGTCCTGTCGTTTTCGGGGTTTGGTCCACATTGCTTTATCAAACTCCTCTCTGACTCATCACACCGCAGTTTGCAATCTGCATCCAGGCACTCCTACTAAAAAACCCAAAAAGCCCTAATTGTTTACATTTGGCTTGCTAACTCGTTTTCTGAGAAGTGTTCCCTACTGCAATGTGCTCCACAGCGTGGTGGTTCTGAACAAAGGGGGACCACAGCTGGAGCCAGTTCCGAGACCTCTGCTTGCTCACGAGTCCCGTGTGCTCAGCAACTCTGCTGTTCCTGCAGGGTGCACCTGGAGCCTGCTCTCTGACCAGAGACCTTCTGCTGGGGCATGGGGAACCTCATTCTGGGATTTAACAGCCTCTTCCTGGCTACCTACACAAGCAGGGCAAGCTTCTGTCGTGTCTTTACATCGGGCAAAAGCACTCAAATGTTCCCTTTGGTGAGGACTGCTGCGATCATCTGTGGCATTCTCATTCCACAAGGAGGGCACGTTTCATTTCTACAAGCATTCTGAAAAAGACACTGATGTGATTATGCATTCCATACAAACAGGAGTTGTGTAACACATACTCCGTAGACAATTTTATCAGCTGAATGGAACTTATGTACTTAACTCCATAAAATTAAGTATTTGGGTCACGTCTCAGAGACTGCCTCACTGCTTCCTCTCTGCCTTCCCATGGTCACATCCATGGACAGAACACTTTTCGCCATTTTGGTTGCAGACTAGGTTTATCTCAGAAGTATTAAGAGAAAAAAGAGCTGCTCACAGAAGTGCTGCTGTAATATGCCAAGTTAAAGCAGAAATTGCAGCTCTGAGGCTCATCATATTTTGGTGGTGATATTATGAGATTCCCTATTACTCTCAGAGCCACGTGACTCAATTCAAAGTATTAGTTTTGTGAATTATTAAAGCTATCACCAGAGAATACTTGTTTTATCCTTGCAACTCTAATAGAAGTTGTTTAATACTGATTTCCCTTTATGCTTTTATCGCTTATTAATTCTATGTGTTTCTGCTTTAAAATATTAACACATGAATAATGTTTTCTGGTCCCTAAATGCATGCTAATGGTAAATGCATGTAATGCATGGTATTTTCTAAATATTTTCTGTCCTTTAAGTGACTGTCAGAACTGTGAGCAGTTATCTTCTTATTCAAAACACTCTTTCTGGAACCAACTCAGTTTTTAAAGTTAACTCACTTTCCTTGAACTTCCAAAACTCATTTAGACAGCAATGTTTAGTCATAAATCAAAATTTCCAAAAATCATGCTAAAAAGAACAATTTTTTGTTTTTAATGTCAAGAAGCTGTAAGCTCCTGAGCAATAAAGTAATTCATAATAATCATTCATGATAGTGCTTTCACTTGGAGGAAATGTGGAGCATTACAATACATTCAACACATGGCAGTGATGTTTTCCAGAAATAAAACGCTAAGTTGTAAGGCCCAGCTACTACAGATGGTACTTTGCAGCAGCTGCAGCTCAAGCCAGAACAACTCTGTCTTCCCTCTCTATATTTATTTTCATAAGATTTCCTTGTCCAAGCTGACTTTATGGGAATTAATGCCCTACATTTTATGCTGCAGAATATTAAGCAGGGGAGGCAAGGAAATATGAAGAGGAAAAAGAAGAGGAGCCATCCCTCCTTTCCATTTGCTACTACTCAGAGTATGAAGAAGCTGTACCGGTTTCATCATAAAGTATACAATATTTTATGAGCATGAAAAGTTGGAAGCAGGAAATTGAAAATACAGAATAGTATCTACCACGGTACAACAAATTCCAGTGAATGCCATAGACCCAGGCCTGAAACAGATCAGCTGATTAAATCAAACAGCAAAAAGAAAGCTAAGTTTCATATACCTTTACTTTTAATTTCTAAAATGGTGAAATCATAAAATAAACACATCAAAACATAACCCAGAGATGTTTTTTGGAATGCTGTTTGGCTTTACCTAACCTTAGATTCCTTATCTAAGGATCTACACTAACTTTTCTGTCTTTGTATCATTGGAAAAGGCAAGCTCCCAAATTTCAAATGCAACAGAAAACATGACTGCCCACGATTCCCACTGTCATGGTCATCCCCCAACAGGCAATGCCTATCAACAGCTGGACAAAAGAACGAGGAGGATTTTGCACTATCCTCTTCTCAGATAGAGAAGGTGAAAAAAAGGAAAAATCAGGTCTCTATTCCTTCAGTGCCACTGTGTCCTCATCACTTTCACATCAGAAGCTGTTAAAACCTCCTCTCTCATAATGCCAGGCTGCTCTACTCAGTATCACCAACACATAGGAAATAAAAGTATGATTTTGTATGTAAGGCTGCATCTTGACAGAAAATCCCTGGGATAACGACACTTCCTTTATCAGCAGGGATGAACTGCCTGTGAGATCACACTGTTATGTCTCGTCTACCTTCCTGTGGCAGGAACTTGTATCACCTCACTTAAAAATACTGTATTTGTAAAGCTGTATAGAGGCAAGCTGGTTTGGGGCCTACACTGGGACATTTCCAAACCCTTACTTTCCTCAGAAAAATAAAAGAAAGTCAACAGCTTATGAAAGCCCAGAGGCCTGGAAGTGTCTGACACCTCAGCACCAGCCAGAGGTTTTTAAAAACCTCTTCAACTTGCTTTTATTACCATTCATCTCAGCAGGCAAATGGCATTCGAGCTCCTCTGAGGAGTAATTGGAATAATACATTGGAATAATACAGTGAAACATAATTAGCATGGACTGAATAATTTCTTTATCAAAATTATAAGAGCTTTTCTTCATTACTGTGTGAAGCTACGGTAGTGTCAGGAGTGTACTCAGTGCTACTCTAAATAAGATATTTTTATTTTAGTTTAATGTAAAAATGTTACAAATCTGAGCGTCTGAAGCTGTGATTTTACATCCTTACTATGCACTCAAATGTAAGCCATCTGCAAATGCCACATACTCACATTGTCCCATACACAACTCTTAGAGATACAAGTACAGTTAAAAAAGCTCAGGCTACTTTCTGTACCTAATTTCAGGCAGCTAAATTTATTATCCTCATCATCGAGATGTGGCTGATTCAAATAGGGGGCAATGTACAAGAATTGCATTTTGCCCTCAATGAACCTGCAAAATCACACCAAAATTAATTGAGCAGTGGTTTGCAAGCAGAACGGAAATAAAAGAGCATCTGAAAAGGTGAATTGAGGAATAAGAATAAATTTCTATTTCCTGCAGACTTGTTGCTAACTCCATGCAAAAAGTGCTGAGCACTCTTCCTGGTGTAGTTACAGATTGGGCTCCAAGTGTTTGAGATAAACTTCAACATCTGGTTTCCTGTGTATCCGATTTGAAACAATCAGCACTCAAACTGCACTAATGCTGCCTTTATTTGTTGTACATTTTTTTGTTTAGATAAGCCTGCAGGCCAAATTACACCCTGCCTTACACCCCCTGGAACTCAATCACTCATTACAGGGCTGATGGGATAGCGTGGGGACGTAAATGAATACCAACACATTACTGAAAATCACAAGGGCATGCAGCACTGGAAAAAGGCATGTAGTGCTGGAGAACAGGCAGAGAGAAACAATTAAACATACTCTTGAATGCACATGAGGATGTGTTATCTACGCAGCTGCCTGAACATCCTTTTCAGACCTAACAAACAAGAAGGATGTAATACTCACCAAAAAAAAACCAGAAAAAAACCCACAAACTACAAACCAAACCAAAAAAAAAAAACCCCAGCAAACCCCAAACATTTTCTACAGCATCATAAATATGTCTACTTTAGGAGACACATTTCAAAATCAACTTCTTTAAATGCAGCATATCAGCCTAAAACATTTAGCTGAATATTTTGTATGAAATAACTTACGGAGTGAGCAGGTGTCCATTCTGCTGAATGCGTGTAAAGCTCAGCACTCACTGACAAGCAGGTTTGTTGACACTCAGAAAGTGGTCAGGGACCAACTGCACAAAGAGCAGCAAGGATCTCCTCATACACAGGACCTGTCAGAAGGGAACTGGAGATTCATGGAGCCCAGGAGAGAAGCCCTGCAGTGCTGGTGCCCCTCACTATCTGTCAGATACAGAGCTGTGATCTCCACTGGGCTCAGCCCAGCCCCTTTCAGACCCAGAAAGCACAGATTTTCCTTGCCAATTTAATCTGAACAAGATTTCTAAATGTCTATTGACTGTGCTGTGATAAAAGCATTCCTAAGAACATGGAACTAAGTGACAAAGAAAAGCTACCAATCTAGATACTTTAACTTTTACATTTCTGCTTGTATTATACCCATCGCTGGCTTTCAGTTTTCTTCATGGGAATGACTCACAATAAAAGGGATGGGGCTTGGAGCAACCTGGGCTAGTCAAAGGTGTCCCTGCTGGGAGGTGAAACCAGATGAGCTTTAACGTCCCTTCCAACCCAAAGCATTTGGGACCTTCTACTCTGTTCAGCTGAGTAAGATGGAGGGCAAAAAGTTTTGTTGTAAGAAGTAGAGGCTATAAGGGCATTTCCATACGCATGGAAAAAGATCTGTGGCTGGCAGAGTTCCATTTACTCCTGAAACACCACATCCTACCCCTTCTCCTGTGAGAGGGAGAAGCATCCAGGCAGTTGGACCACATACAATCTACCATGCAGTAAATATTCATATTATTGCCCAATGTGCACTATAGAGTCATGGTTTGGCTTGGATGGGCCCCAAAACAAGGACGACAGGCAAACAGGGAGCCTATAACTGAATTCTAGAGGGGTTTCTCTTTCTCAACCCAAATAATAGAAATCTCCCATCTCTTAAAATACAGGGTCATCTTTGTTTTAACATTTCCTCTCTCCTGGGCTCTGTTCCTGAAAAAAAGTACTGCCTTTTTTTTCCTTATGAAAGCTTTTTCTTCTAAAGACACACAAAAAAACTGGACTTCCAAACTCATTCAAGTCTGTGTGGCTGATATGGAGGGTATTAGTGGGTAAGGTCTGGCAAAGAGGTTGGAACACATTTTCCTTCTTGGCTGGGGAAGGGAAGCATCAGAGACACCCACAAAGTGAATTGCACAGTAGATACATTAATTAGTAGCTATTAAATTGTGCCTCATGGCAGCAGCAGGAGAATTATGACAGCAGGAAAAACACAGAAACGAGCTGCTTTTCAGGATCACCTGAGGCCCAAATGCTGCCACAACTGGTCCAGGAGGGATGTGACCAGAACATCTTTGGGAAAGCATCTAACAGGACAAGTTGTATCCAAATGCTGCCAAGAAAGCAAGGTTTTTCAATACTCTACAGCAAACTATCTTGACAAGTATTTCTTTATTCTCTTAAGACTTAGTCTGTTTCTTTTGCTTATCTGACACAATCCTTGTGCCCACAAGTATTTTCAACATGTTTTTGAGCTGGAGATACCATCTACACCTTGCGAATATGTTCAGAGATCAGCTCTCCAAGACCAAATTCAAGTCACCAACACTAATGCATTTAACTTTTTAAGGCTGGAAATACTTGACTGTTCATTCAGTTATTCTGAAGAACAAAATGTACAGCAGTAACAGTGAAGAAAAATAGGACAAAAATAGCTTTGAAAGTGATCCTTCTTCATTGCTCGCTTTTTTTTTTTTTTTTTTTTTTAAAGGACAAGAAGATCTTGACCTTAAACTGAAACAATTAATAGTCAGTGAAATGTGATTTGGCAGCTTGTTAGCTCTGCAGGGAGAGCTCTTAACACATACAAACTCTTAGAATTACACATAGGGAATGTATCATGTAATATAAATATATAGAGTTACATTCCATTATGGGATTCAGAACTGCCATTATAGTAAAAGTGTTTATTTTAACATGGAAGTACAGTTTTAGTGTGGCTATTAAAGAAAATAAACCGATCTGAAAACATTTTTATTTTTCATGACTGTTAATGGTCAAAGCATACAAATTGCAGTGACAGTAAAAACAGAAACATCTTCTGAATTGTTGTCAATGTTTTGACTCACAAGAACACAAAACCCAGTTACTGTAATTACAGTGAAATATGCCACAATTATTTGCTCGCCTTATGCAGTTCTTGCCCTCCCACAATTGAATCCTTGTAGAACAATTTCCCTATTTTTACTAGTGTTAATCATGAAT
Organism: Callaeas wilsoni; assembly: GCA_013398955.1. Lineage (NCBI taxonomy): Eukaryota > Metazoa > Chordata > Aves > Passeriformes > Callaeidae > Callaeas > Callaeas wilsoni. The sequence continues at coordinate 79,589 of VWPU01016449.1, read as the reverse complement.
TTAATACAGACAATATTGTTACCAACCTGCCTGTTCCACATTGACCAGAAAAAAATAAAACTGTAAATTAAAGCAAATCTTAATAGTAGAGGAAATAATTTCCATTTTTCTCCTTAAGCTTAAAACAAGTTAAAAAAAAAAAAATCTGTAGCTGTTGACTGCACTAAATTAAAACTATTCCTAACTAAAGCTTCAGCTGTTATTTCATACATTCCAGGTGTAAAGAAACAACATTTTATAGGAGTATTCCCTACTTCAAATATATTTGTTCCAAATACTTATTTTTTAAATCTTGAATGTGAGGATATTTTAGGTAGGGGAATAATTTGAGTAAGAGTCTAAGTTACAACTGTTAAAAAGGGAATGCAATGTAGCCATTGTTATGTGTACCCAATACTATAAAAATTTTGACTGACAGATCTTCAGATCATAGAATTCAAACTGAAACATCTTATGAGCACAACCCCCCCCACACAATAACTTATCTTCCTAGAAATGCTGCAAATTAACTGATCACATTTTATTTAAAATTAAATTCATGGGGTCTTCAATTTGGTATTTCAGGGCTCAGTTGGGATGAGCGTCTTTATTAATGCCACATTTCAACGTCCTCATTCTGCTTATTCAGAACTTCCATTAGAAAATATTTATAATTAAAGAGCTTAAAAAATATTCTAAAGAAGTTGTTAAGCTTTTGCTGCTACAACTAAAATTCAAATGTTCTGAAACTCAGATTCTGAGAAGACCCACAATAGTTACATCTGCTACGTTCCCAATAGTAACCAAAAAGTTTATATGAAAAGGGAACAGTGATAATTAAAACTGAGACACAACCCTAAGGTGGAACATGCCCTCAGAGGCCTAAAGTTTCTCTTTACTGACGACACTGTGGAAATACATTTGAATGTGTCCTGCAGCTCTTGGGACTGAGGCTGACCTCTGGCAGCAGGCCATGGCTTTTCTGTGACAGTGAGAACCACAGAGATGTCACGAGGCAAAGCTCTAAAGCGGCTCTTCTCTCCCTCCACCAAGGGACCTGCGTGCAGAGGGTGAAAAAGCTCACTCCCAAACACACCCTGCACTTGTCAGTATGAGTGGCCCCCTGTCCACATCAAATGCATCTGCAGGGGACACAGAGCCCTCCTCCTGAGGAGGTGTGTAAGGAAGCCCCGAAAAGCAGAGCAGCGGGAGATGACAGCTAGCGCAGAGACTGCTGAATACAGCAGCACAGACTGGCTGTAGATCCTGGCAGCCCCAGACAGAAATTTGGGTGAATGCTGAATTTCAGGAGTGACTTGACCGAGATCAGCATCTTCAGAGAAAGCAGACAGTGTACAAATTACAACAGATGGGTGTTTTCTTACCCTATCAGTCCCACTACAAGGCATTGGTTCCATCCAAGCTTCTTTAAACCACATTACTGAGGACTGAGACACAAATTCAGCTTTGCTATGTGTGAAAGTAACACAGCTCAAATCTCATTCTTAGTGCTATTAATCTTATTGTTTATCACACTCATCATTCTTATTTTTATATAAACACACCACTACAGACCCTGAACCCTAACGGAGCCATCAGGGAAAAATCCAACTTCATGATACCATCTTGATTTCCAACCAAACATTTTAATTTTAACAACAACAACAAAAAAGTTTCATTTGTTTTCTAATCCATCCATCCAAATCCATTTGTTTTCTAACCAACATTCAACATTAGTTGTTTCAAACACATTGTCAAGACGACAGAAATTGCAAATGTGTTTAGGACAATCTGCTTTGTGCCACTGACCAACCAAAGATGCTCTGCTACGTGTTGGCAGGCAAACCCTCGCAGAATATTCCCTTCCATTTTCTGTGGCATGAAAGATTCAGATACCACTCAGTGTCTTAATTGGGTTGGAAAAATCAAACAGTGATTTCCAAGTTCCATCTTGTCCTATATTATCTACTACAATCGCATGATAATTGGAATAAAAGTTTCTCTAGAATAAATTAGTTAGAGCACTTGGATATTTTTCCTTTTAGCTTGTAAAAACTCACAGAAAATTGTTAAGTTGCTGTTTTTAAGTAACCAGCAAATCCATTTGTATCTGAAGTAAGAGATCACTCAAGATTGAGCTTCTTTTTGTCCAGGAAAAGACTATTTAAGACTTCTCAAGTGTTCATTCAGCAGTGGTTTGAAATAACCATTTCACTTCACCTATTAAATGTGGACAAAACGATAATTCCTTATATGTGCATATCTGTATTTTTCTGTAAGTGTATTTAGGGAGCAGTAGGATTCCATGGCCACTCAAATGCAGAGTACAAGCCATCCCAGGGTGGTATGTACCACTGCTGAGACAGAAAAAAAACCCAGCTGGAATGGCCTAATATCTGATAACAACAGACCAGGACAAAGAACTATTTTACGCACTGCCTTTCCTCCAACTGAGGTGAAGAGCAGATGCACAAGGACAGGCCAAATATACAGTGCTGGCTTCACACAGAACATCCTATGGGCTGCAGCTGGGGCACTTTCCAAGACTGAGGTGGTATCCAAGTATTCTTGATGGGGCTTCTGACACAATAAATTTGTTCATGCAGTGTTAAGAAAACATCACAATTTGTTTACATTGATTTTAGTGCAGATCTGAATGTGCACTTGCCCAGTGAATGGAAAATTCATGCAGTAGTGTTAATCCAACACTGTTAATATTGCTGCAGGGGGAAAAAATGCAGCACTAGTGATGCAGCATGTCACAGCCCTAGAAAAGTAGGATATAGACAAAATTAATTTCATTCAAATAAGCTCTCAGAGGAAGGTGTTAGGGACTCTGGAAATGGCAAAGGCATAGCCCAAGAGGTAAATTACTGCTCTGGGGAGGATAATGCAAAAACTCCTATTACAATCCTAAAGCATCGAGACCCAAGACTGTCACTGTCATTCAGAGCCTTGGCAGCACAAAGGGCAACAAGTGTTTCAGCCAAGGATTTTAGAGATTTGGTTTCAGATCAATAGGGAGAAATTAATGCCTTCTTCCCTACCTCCCCTCACCCCCTTCCTTTCCACTGATGCTCATGTGCAGTTACTTCCCTATTCTGAGCACTGTGTTTTGCTATTGGGGTCACCTCCCCCAAACTGGTGTCCTATGAGCTGCCTTTGCTCTAAATGCTGTAGTGTTGCCCTGTCCAGATTTGGGTATGGCCCTTTCCCCATCCAAGAGCCAGGTTTAAACAGGTTGAAAGTGACAAGTGACTAGAACACTTGGTGGGTGTAAAGCACTGGCCATTTCTGGCTTTGCAAAGGTTACGATGATGATGATGATGGGGTTTGCTTGCATGGCACAGAATCTCCTCCTTGACGCCCTATCTCCCCCAGCACAGTTTCTTCAGGCAGCTGGCAGAGAAGCTAACAAGATAAACACTGGAAAAATCTCTGATGATTCCATATTGTCTAGAGAAAAACTGCCTGGCTCAGGCACAGCAGCAGCTAAATGCAGGGAGGGAAAGGGAAGACTGTGGATGTGCCACTGCACTCTAGGAAACGGGAACACACTAAAACCCATTCAGTGCTGAGAGGGGACATGTGGGGATGAAAGAGGCAGTACAAGAGAGCATCAGAAGCCTCCTTAAGAAGCCTTATTTTGAATTAAATTCTTTCAAATAGTAAGCAATAAACTTGTTCAAGTTAATTTTTTTTATTAGAAATTACTACTGAAACAGCCTTTACTGACTCCAACTTAAATTGCCTCGCTCTCCAATTATACGAGAAGTCCAGGAAGTACTTCAACCCAGGCTCTTTCCCCTGCAGCCAGTTCACAGCCAAGACTGGCATACACTAATGCATTAATTTATCCAGCAAAGAACACCCTGACCCCTTTAAGGAGGCGTAAGAAGAAGATGACAGCAAATAATGGAAGCTGAAGGGCTTTACCAGGCAAAAACCCCATAAAAGCAATTTTGATCTACAAGCAAGTAGATCTCTAGCAGCTCAGAGTGGCTTTGCTCATCTGACCTACGAACAGACCTAGCTGTGTTGTTGATGTGATTTTACCTCACTAGGAACAGTGCAACCACAGAACTTCTAGAGATCCCATTTCTCTAGGAGAAAAAACAAAACCAAAAAAGCAACAAAATCCTATTTAACACGCTTCACCATGGTCAGCCAGGCTTGAGTGTATTTTTTTGTATGCTTTCTGCTCATCAGGCTTTTAAAATTCACCCCTGTAAGCCTTCAGCTGCTGGACCCCTGCATACACCAAAATCCAGTGCACACTGTCCTCTCTCTTTTACAAGGTTATAGGAATAGGAGCCAATCTGAGCCCTTCACATAAACAGCAAGAGAAACTTGTAGACTTTATCTAGGGCTGCCCTTGGTCCAGGACAGCTCATTCAGCACAAATTAATCTCGGATAGATCCAGGTCAACCTGACCTGCAAGGATCCTAATTGGGTTAGTACAACCAGCTCTAGATATCCCATTGCCATGGTCTGATTCACCCCATTCGAAACAGCATGAAAAAGCCACCAGCAACAAACACTGGCATTATGCTGCTTAAGGTTTGTCAGATTTTTACAACTGGAATCAAGTTCTGAGAACTCGTCATAATATAAGAGTTAAAGAAACACAAATAGACCCAAAGGGTCAGAGCACGGTTCCAGTTTACATACTCATGAGGCAGATCCAGGACCAGGCTGTGTGCAAGCCAGAATTCCAGGAATTAGTTATTAGAACTGTATTACAGATGTACTCCTCATAGTTCACCTTATCCAAAGGGAAAAAAATATTAATCTCCTTTTACAGGAGACATTAAGTCCATGTCAGACCACAGCAAGAATGAAAGAAAGAAAACCCAGGAGCTTTGTTTTCCTTGATGGTGGATTATCACTACTACAGATGCTTAAGACAAAAATAACAATTAATTAAAACTTTCTGTTGTGTTGGGTAGAACTAATCACACCTGTATTTTTTCCGTAATACAAAACAGGAGGTGCCACAAAGGAGTTTTACCCACATGAGCATGGAAGGGAAAGTAGGATAACTCCCTAATAAACGGGGCAAAGCAGAGAGGAAGGGATATCCCAGATATCACCCCAAAACACAGAAATTCATCAACCTTCCCCACTCCTATGGGCCTTACCCCAGAGAAACTCCCGTAGAAATTATGGCCATGTCACCTGGGATATTCACTGCAAAGTTCTCTGAGTAGAACACTAAGAAGAAAGAGCTTTTTCCAGAGACAGTTACTCACTCATGGTTTCCAAAGTGGTTCTATTAAAAATATAAGTGCTCTCCTGCAAGTGAACATGACTTCTATTGAAAAAAACATATTTGAGTTTTGCCAACATCCCTTGTACAGAAGGAGTGCATTGTCTACACAAAACATTACTTAAAGACATGTAATTTTTCCATCTATCTCCCTCTGAGTGGCCTTTAAACAATGGTTTCCATTTTATCAAGTATTACTATCCAAGTCAGTCTTGAGTTTTAACAGAAAAGTCAGCTAAAAGCAGGTATCATAAACTATATATAAAAGTCCAATACTCTAATTCTGCAGGAAAGACTAATACTTTTAAAGCAAAATCACTCCTAGGTAATCGGCAGACGCTTTTTACATCCTCAAAATTTGCTCATAATTCAACATTGCATTCTGTCAAAAAAGTAACAAGGTCAAATTGCTTCATCAGTTGTAGTCAAGCAATGCTAAACAGCTCAGAATTTGGCCCAATTTTAATCAATACAAATAAACAGTCTTACTCACTTGGAAATTTATTAACTCTGATCAATATATTTCATACAACAGCTACACAAAATCAACCAACAATGTGGCCTATACAGAACACTGCAAATATTTGCTCATTGGGAAATTACTGTTGTTTCCTCTTCTCTTTCCAAAAGATAACAATATTGCAAAACATGATTTAGCAAAGTATTCCAATGCTAAAGGTGCACCACTTTTATGTACACAGCAGATTACTGGACACTCCAGAATTGAAGGGGAATCAGTTCCAGATGTTTTCTACTGATTAAATTCAGCCCCAGCAAGGTTAAGCAAATGACAAGCAGCTGCTTTTCTTTTTTGCCATTGTCATGGAAAATCCCCTTAGAGTTCTGACTGACTCTAGCTGGCAGACACTGGGTGCAGCACCCTTTTTTCCTGGGTTTTCATGATTAACAGAGACTGTAAACAGCCTCTATAGCAACTAACTCTGTTCACCTCCAGTCTGCCAGTTTTTATGCAGATAAAAATTAAAAGGAAGACGCTCAAAAATAAAAACAAACAAACAAATATCCTTTTGAAACATCCCAGTGATGTAAATCCTAAACCACAGCCCCTCTCACTGCACTTACTGCTGTCTACTGAAGTAAGTCAAAGTAGAACAAAAGAAATATTAAAGTGTCACTAAACCAAGTGATGGCTCAGGGCAACACTGGCATCACCTTTATGACCCATCACTTCATTTCAAACAGGGCAGAAACATTTTCTACCATGTACAGAGGCCGACACAAAGCTTTACTTCTTAGGATTGTCTCCTATTTATCCTCAGCCATTCAGAGTTTTTTCCACACCTGATGGGATTAAACTGAAATAAAGACATTGTGTGTGTGTATCCTTAAGCAAACTGACAGGTCAGATTTTCCATCCCAGCATTTATTCTGAGCGGGGCAAGGAAGCATTTCCAAAGCACAGAACTTCCAAATTCTTTCCAAGGCAAATATTCCCATGGAGTTGTGGTTGGGAAGATCTGGGAAGAACAGCATGCACGCCTGTTTATCAAAATTGTTTCCCAAGCACTGTCTGACTGCAAAGAGCTTGCTGTGTAAAGAGACACATCAAGTAAATTGCTTAGAAGTGGCTACACCTGGCTACTTCAAAAGGGAACAAAACAAAAAAAAAGGGGAACACTCAGTCTTTTCTTCTCTATTTTTCAACTAATGGTTAGTATATATCTGGACATAGCCCCCTCCCCAAAAAAAGAAACCACCCAGTGTTTATTTTGCTTCTAATTATGGAATCTTTTCAGCATTCTCAGCTGACATACAACTGAAATAAGCAGTTATTTATGTCATTTTCAAGACATTAATTCGCTTAGATGAAAAGTATATTTTAAGGAGTAGTAAAAGTGTATTTACTACTCCACCATCCAAGTAATACCAGTTTAAAAGGCCATAATTTTTTAGACACAATGCCCTGATCTCCCACAATAATGTTTTGTCATTTCTGTAAGAAAAAAACTCCAAATTTTTGTGGCTAAAAAGTAGCTTTACATTCTAGATTAAATCACATCTTTTCCCCACAGAGCATTCACTACATTTCCTGCAAAAATCAGCTTTTCTTGCAAAAGCTGCCATTCCTGATTACCACTCCTCCTTGTTTATGCTGAGGATAAACAACTGTGCAGGCCCATGTTTAATCCTGCATTGACTAATTGCATTCTCCACTTCTGTAATGCTGTGTCAGTCTAAAAACACTTCATAAACAATTAGGACTCACAAAGCCTCCGTGACAGAGACAAGACTTATATCCATGTAACAGATGATGCAACCCAAGCACAGAGAATTAATTGTCTGCCTGAGGTCACCCCAAGAATCAGTAAGAGTCCAGGAATTCATCCCTCCCTCCTCAGCACGGGATGAGCCTTGGACAGCCAGCCTCCACACCAACACGAGAATTCCAGCAGAGCCCACCACGACGTGCTGGGGCTTTGTCACTGCCTTAGATCCTCACTTTAACCCATTTCTTCTGTGGAAAAGGCTTTGAGACAAAAGCTGAAAATTCCGGGCTTTTTTACAAAACCAGTACAACAACACACACAAAAGGAAGAAATGCAGTAAGTTGTCCTTGTTCCCATTTATAAGTACGTGCTTCTGACCTTCAGTGAAAAGGCTCAGGAATACCTTCACCTGCACACAGCCACCAGGGAACTGCAACGAATCTCACAGCCTACGGCGCCACAGCTGTATGTGTGCCACCTAAACGCTGGTTGGGACTCCCCCTCTCCCTGTTTCCCTTTTCTCAGCCACTGGGTTGCATGGACATGTGCCTCGCAGCTTGAAATTAAATTACCGCAGTTTGAAGTTTGGGGTTTGGCATGTTAGACCACAATGTTCCATTTTCACACTGGAGCGCGACTGTTGCTATCTCCCTGAAACTTAGCAAAAAAATGGAATTCTTAAGTAGCCATAGTGAGATAAATCCAAACTGTGTAGCACATCTTATCTGTGCTTTTAAGAGCACCTTTCAGAGACTGTTTTCCCAGAAAACCTTAATGTATGTATTAGTTCCCCATTCCCTGCTGCACAAGCTGCAGGACAATTTTTAGTATTAAAGTAACTTGACCAATTAGAAAAATCATGGTCTTAAGAAGGGTTCATGCCCTCCATAAAGAGGGAAAGCTCAAATCCCAGTTTCCCTCTTTTCCTACTCTCTCCAAGGCTGCCCTTGCTTCCCCAAAATGGTTTTGGGCCACCTGACCCCAGGCAGGGCAAGTGCTGCAGTGCAAAATTATCCTGGCTCCCTGGAGCCCAACACATCCCCTAGGACTATGCAGTGAGGGAGATATTTTTTCCACACTGTGGGATCATGTCCCATAAGCAGCTGGTTAATAGACTGGAGATCAGGTCAAGCCGCTGCTGGATATCAGAAGTGTGGGGACAGATCACCACGGGGAATTCATGGTCCAGGATTAGGGGGAGACACGGCAGAAGGATCCCTACCCTGGGGAAGGCTCCCAAGGCTGCCTTCCAGAGTGCTCTCAGCCACTTCTAGGTCAGTACCAACTACATATTGAATAAAAATTCCACTCTAATCCACAGCCTGGCCCACTGATGGGTTTATTTAATCTCACCCGAGGCAGAAGCCTCTCTAAATGTATTTGTCATTTCAACAGTAAACCTCTGGTAAATGTTTTGTGAAGTATCATATTCCAACAAGTTCTTATCCACTGGGCAGTAGGCTAAGCCAGGCTTTCCAGGCTATACTCCAGGTCCTGTGTTTATGCACACACATGGATGATATAGGAAAAGGGGACTAAAATCAGTGTTAAAATGCTTCTGCTTATCTCCTATTTAAAATGCACATTGCCACATCAGAGGAAAAACAAAACCCATTGATCTGACACGATTGCTCATGACTGATTCACATTCCCTGTTACTTATTTCCTTCCTACTGACTGGTTTGATTGGGGGTGGGCTTTTTGTGGTTTTTTCTTTTATTTTCCCTTCTTAAATTCCTCCTTCCCTTGGGGTCAAGTTGCAAAATTGAATATATCTGGGGAACAACCTTCTCACACAAAAGGTGAGGAGACAAAAAGCTGTTGATGGACAGGGGCTCAGTGCCTTCCTTCACAAGGGAAGGCACTATCATCCTCTCTCAGGACTCACTCCTGAAATCCAGATCCAAAACTGAAAACACCTCACGACTGCTCCACAGGAAGATCATATATCTGCTTCTCCCAAGTACCTTTAGTGCTTATACCCCACTTTACTTACTGCTTTATATCTTCATATTAATTAAAAATACCACCCTTCAGCTCCTCATACAGCCCCCAGCTGTATCTGTCACTCCACTGTGACTCACCTCCTCACGTGCTCTGCTCCCCTCTCCTGCCTGGCTCTTTGGCACATCTTTCTTGAGACAGGCTAAAACTCCACATCCAGGAGCACACAAGGTGCTCCCCCCAGCTCCCGGGAGATAATCTCACTGCAGGGTCTGGAGAGACACCCGAGGACTGCCTCTGGCTCCCCTCCACCAGCTCCCTCCGGCAGCAGGAACCCCCAGGAAACCAAAGCCTCTTCCCACAGCAGGAAAAGAGGCTCATCCTTACTGGCCACACCTGGGGCTGCCCCAGCCTCATCCTCCTCCTCACTGGCCACACCTGGGGCTGCCCCAGCCTCATCCTCCTCCTCCTCGGCCACACTTGGGGCTGCCCCAGCCCCATCCTCCTCCTCCTCACTGGCCACACCTGGGGCTGCCCCAACCCCATCCTCCTCCTCACTGGCCACACCTGGGGCTGCCCCAGCCTCATCTTCCTCCTCACTGGCCACACCTGGGGCTGCCCCAGCCCCATCATCATCATCATCCTCATTGACCCCACCCAGAGCGGCCCCAGCCGATCAGGAATGGGGTCAAAGCAATCACATTCCCCCTCCCCTTCCCACAGCCCCAGCCCTACCCAGAGGGTAAAGGGAAGAAACACAAAAGAGATATTTAGAGAGTGGTCCTTTCTGAAAACACCATTTTCTTTATTTTTAACATTCTTGTCTGGCAGAGACATTTACATTTACACACACACAGCTACTTACACATTGGGAAGAGCTGCGTTTCATGTGGCTTACCTATTTTCACTTAGATCTATTTTCTCTTAAATCTATTTAGAGATAGATACATTTGCATATACATGAATTTACAACTGCATCTCACATCTATTCAGCTGTATCTCAATTTACGCTTCTGTGTTTACACTTACGTAACTATTTAGACTGTGTCAGCTTACACTTCTATTTAGATTATACATTAACACTTACTGCACAGAAGATCGATTTAGATCAGATATGTTTAGAGTTAAATATTTACACTTCCATCTAATTACACATCAGCCTGTTTAGATTTAGGTATTTATATACACTTATATAAAACCTCTACTGAGATTACATATGTAATCTACTTTTACCCTGCAACGCAAAGCAAATGTAGGTGGTTCCAGCAGGACAGAAATTTTGTATTTTAAATCCTGCATTTCCTGTCAGTGGCTCTCAGGTTCCTTCTGATCACTCCCTGACTCCTCAGCTGTCTTCTTTGCAAGCCCAGAAAGCTAAAACCCACCTGACTTGTGCATCTTTTTCAGTCCTTTCTCTTCTGCTCTAACTTTATTTGCCGCTCATTGAAGCATTAGCCAGAGTAATAGCAAGCGACACAATTTGCAGTGTCAGTTTTAGCAAATTCAGTGTTAACTTTCAGGGAACAGAAAAAATAATGAACTGTTTCCTGACACCATTATTGTGTTTACCCTTCATGGTTGGTAACTGGGCCAAACCTTCATTCTCTAAAAATTTTCATCTCAAGTTTAGGCCATTAAGGAAAAGCTCACAGTTTACCCAGATCATTCTCATCCTTCCTAAGTTTTGGAGAAGTTGTAGACTGGGATACTCATGTGAATTCACTAAGGAGCTCCTATGTCTCCCAAGTAATTCTTTGCTGGATTAGCACTGCTGGTAAATTTGCAGGACCTGAGGGATGAGGCTTCTCTGGCTGCTCTGTCCAGACCTTCCCTGACCTGACCCTGATTTAGCTGTGGCAGCAATTTCTCTAATTGAGCAGGTGTCTGTATCTTGTTTTACTTCTGTTTATCTTTGTGTTGCACAACCATGCCTTCGTATCTGCAGCAGTTATTTTAGCAGGATGAGATATTTACAACCAAATAATGACAGAGTTTACAGAAATACAGGCTGGGCAGAATATCAGAGGCCTTGAGAAGTGGAAACACAGGATGCAGCGTGTGAGTACAGGCAGGAGATAAGGGATGGGGCACAGGCTTGGCACTGGAGACCCCACAGCTATAAACAATTCACTAATGGTCAGTTAAAATAAAAAGCAGTCCTGAAGCAGGACAAAACTGGCTGTAAGGGTAACAGAGGGCAAAGAAAATCTATTTCACACATATAAAAGGGAACATGGTAAATTCTGGGGAAACCTGGAGCTGCACAGCAATGAGGAAATATGTCAAAGGGTGTTAGGAAACATTTTTAAGTGACCCCAAGTGGATCCCAGGAGAGAAAGGAGAAACTGTCACCACTAACATCATATTCCTCCCTGTTAAGGACATGAGATTTCAACAAGCCATTGTGTACTTCCCCTCTTCCTCCTGCAGCAAATTATACCCAGGAACTGAAGGAGCATAAATACCAGCAAAACAGGCATAAATTTAAAAGCAGGATTTACAGTTTTAATTGGATTTTTACTATAGTTGTAGCTTTTTAATTATTAAAAGAAACCCATTGCCTTTGATTCTCTTTTGTAACAGTTAGATCTGAACTAATTACATCAAGATTTCAGTTTTTCTAGCACTAAATTCTAGTTCTACTTTTATAATGTGTGCTTACCCTTTCTTATAATGAACACTGAGTATAAAACTTCTTAACCTACCTTCTACCATACCTTATTTAGTAACTCTGACTTGCCATTCTTGAGAAAACTTTATTTCATTTCTCTCTTTTTCCCAAGGCTGGCTAAGTCAACAGGTTCTTCCAATACAGATGTCAGGAAAACCCCGCAAGGACCTGTATTTAGTGAGAAGATTCTGCTGATTCCTCAAACAGATCAACAGAGAAACCCAGTTGCTGACTTCATCGTCAAGAGTAGATTTCTATGACAGGGTCTTGGATTTTCTTCCTCCTCTCACCCAGAGCCTCACACAGCAAGACTATGTATATTCTGGATCCCAGGTAAAAATTATCAAGGCTGCATCAGTACTGTGAAAGAGCTTACCAAAAACTTTACAATTTATCAGGCCAATTTATAATCTCACTTTAAAAAGCTGCCTTTTTTTTTCTTTATTATTAGTCAATATGTTGACTCAAATACATTTATTTGCTTCTCAAATTTTCTACACTGTTGATGTTTTAACAGTTATCTGAAATATTCATTTTGACAACAAAACATCTATGCTGGGGTATGCCCTCCTCTTCAACTCATAATTATGAATGTTTTTTTTCTGCCCACTGCTGTGCTGATAGTGTCTAGAAAAAGTCTGAGGGAGCTGCAAACACCTTCCCTCACTCTGCACTGCCGTGGTCTCTGGGAACATCTGGTACAAAGTCTCTGCTCAAGGCTGGTGTGACCAGTGATCCAAACCCTGGTCTTAAATCAGGCACAACAGGGAGTTGGATAAATGCAGAACAAAAATAAATTTTTAAGCCTCAAAAGCTGACAGATTTAATCAGAAGTAAGAGTGGGTTTGGCAGAGTTAGTTGTTCTCTTCCTGCACCCCCCCTCACCCCATCCCCACCCCCAGTCCTGTCATCCACTTTGGTCATGCGAGATAAACCACAGAATTCACTGGAAGTTCTCACTCAGGGCTGCCAGGGCTGAACCAGTAAAGACTGAAAACTTTCTGGGAAAGAGGTGTTTCCACAATTATTACACGCAGGCAAGCACCATTAGTGGAAGTCCTGAAGTGACAGATAAATGGAGAAGTTAAACAGCTCTACACTGACCACAAATTCCCACTGCAAAGCCACCACCATCTGCTAAACCCACCTTCTTAAGAGCATGACATTTGTCAGAAGCGTGGTATCTGGATACTTTCTCATGCTAATTTGGTGCATACCTTTATATTTATGATTTTCAGACTCACTGACTCACCCTCAAAAGCTTTGGTGTTCGCTTTATTCTGTTAATTTTTGCCACGTGTTTTTTCTCACCTTTCCCTCTGCTTGTCAGCACTGGAATCTCTGAATCCACTTCACTTAAAATGTTTGCTCTTTTATATGTACTGCAGATTGTAATCCATCTACACCGGTGAGGGAAAGCAGACCCTTTTCCCAATGGCAAATGCAACCAGTCTGGGAACAACCAGCCCATTTCCAGACAGGTGAATGCTGCAATGTCAGCATCCAAACTGGCATTACACACAGAATATATCAACATTAACATTACTGAACATTTTATATGAGAGGGATGACAAAGGTAAGGGGGTCAGAGAAAACTGCATTTCTCTCCCCTCTCCTGCTAAAAAGTTACTCTTGTGCAGTTTTGCTTTAAACTGTGCATACATCAGCATACAAGAAACTCCAAAAAGCAAACAGAAAAGCACAGTGATAAATAGGGAATTTTATTTTTAGCCCAGCAGAGATTTATCACTAGGAGAGTCTTGTGACTTTGACAAATCTAACAATAATGAGTTGTGTATACAGCCTACAACAGCTGACAGAATAATATATTCCATCTGCTGGAGCTATCCCAGGAGACTGACCTTCAAGGTCTAAAAACTTCCAAATTTCTATGATTTTTTTTCTCCCTAATAAAAAGCACTATGAAACAGCTATTTGGTTCATTTTGTGAAGGATGCATTGTGCTGAATAGCTGATATTTGAAGAGAAAACTCAAAATGCACGTAGAAAACTCCAGTTACACCAAAATGCTGTTTTCCTTCTGTATGGATCAGGCTCTATGACCTGCCACTCACTCCTGCTCTTCTAATTAACTACAATCTTCATACTTGAGTGCCTTCTTTAAACCTTACAGGAAAATTAAAGATGTCAGGGGGCTTGCATATGTCTTGTCATCCTGATAACAGACCCTGCTGCAGAGGAGTAGGTACAATGACAGGCAAAAGTACAGGTAAAGATTAATTTCAGCACTACAGAGAATACTCGGGGATATAATCTCAGGTGAGGATGAAATCACTGAGGATTTTAAATCACTGCGTGAAAACGTTAAATCAGACACCCTGGTATGAAATGGCTGAAGCAACAGACAGCCATGAAAAAGAACCTGCACTGGAGAGCCACAAAGATGCTCCAAGGGCTGGAGCACCTGTCCTGTACAGACAGGCTGAGGGAGATGGGCTTGTTCAGGCTGGAGAGGAGAAGGCTCTGTGGTGATCTCATTACAGCCTTCCAGCACCTAAAGGGAGTTTGTAAAAACACTGCAGAGGGACTTTTTACACAGGCAAACAGGGACAGGACAAGGGGAATGGTTTTAAACTAAAAGAGGAGGTATTTAGATTAGATGTTAGGAAGAAATTCTTCCCTGTGAGAAGAATTCCCTTCCACAGAGAAACTGTGGCTGCCCCATCCCTGAAGTGTTCAAAGCCAGGTTGGATGGAGCTCTGAGCAACCTGGGATAGTGGAAGGTGTCCCTGCCCATGGCAGGGGGTGGGACTGGATGATCATCAAGATTCCTTCCAACCCAGGCCATTCTGGGATTCTTTGATCTTTAAGGTCCCTTGAACCCAACCCATTCTATGATTCGTCATCACAGTTATTTTCTAGAACTTTCTAAATCTCTTTGTTTCAGTTTTTCCTTATTAATTTCTTTCTAAATAGCTTCATTTTGAGAGGTTTGACTTCCAACAAGGACACTACTATTGTGGAAGACTTTTGGCCCTTCCCTTTCTGCAAGGATGGAGAAGTTCTTAGTGCTACAGATCACTTTGTAAGAGTCACACCCAAACCCCCATGCACAGTGCAGAGGTCAGGAATAATTTTTCTTTTAGGTTATCAAGTTTTTGTTTCAAAACTCTACCATTTCTGGTGAATAAAGGTCTTGTTTCTATATTATACACTATCTAATACATGGGTATTTTTTATTCCACATACACAGAAACCTCTCAGAAACCTTAATGTTGATCATCTCTGTTTTATAAGGTTTCCCTTTTCTCAAACTTTCTTCATAGAAACAAAGGAAAGCATTTTTGCCCAGCTTGGGCCGATCTGCCTCCTAAGCCAGGTCTGAGCAAACCAAGGGTAAGGAGAGTGGATGTGGATACATGAACAAGATGTCATGAGAAAAATTCTATTTGCACACAAAAAGGTGTGTTCACATAATGCCATTCCTGAATTAAGGCAAATGTCTTCTTTTTCAAGGATACTTGAACTACATTTCTATCTATTTCTACCCTGAACTAGGAATTTTATCAGTTGGACTGTTAACGTGTTGCCTGTTCTTGACAGGCATTTATTTCAGGCCTTCCAACAGTCCCTCTCTCACATCTGACCAGAGCAGCACAGAGCTGGTTTAAAGCAGCAGCTCTGCTCCTCCTAGGTTGGGCCTATAAAAGTGATCTAATTCACCTTTGCAGTTTGCCATCATCTGCAAAACATCCAGCCCCCACCAGCAATGAATAAAATATTCCACTATAGCCAACACTCCAACAGAAGCTGGCACGGCCCCTTTCAATTACCTTTTTTGAATTATGAGCCTCTCTGCCTTTTCTACTTTCAGCTTTTTTGACAGGAAAAAAACGCCCCCATTTACAGTCTTGAAGCCTAGCACTTCCACTTCCCAGGAATAGAAGCCTATTAATTCTGGCAAGGAGAACTTCACTGAGAGAAATCAGGTTTAAACTTTTGAGAGGTGTCAAGAATGTTCAGTCAATTGAGCATTGATTCCTACATTTGTGGAAGCTTTGCAACAGAAGGAATGAATCAGGAAAATCAAACTGAGCGTGACTTAACCCTGACACTGGCTAAGGCAAAACGTGAAAGAAAATGAAAAATAGATAAAGTTTAATTGGTATGGGAATAATATGCATGGCTGTCTCTCAGAATAAGAATAAATTAGACCAGCTGTAATAAAAGTACAAGAAGAAAACATTTGCAGAAAAAGTGGGGAAAATTCTTTCATTTTTCTGTCAGGCAGAAAAAGATACAGGCTTGTCTCTTCATTCTCTTTCCTACAGCTTTGCTCAGATTAACGATGACCATTGAGAGCACACAGCTTTAGTGAACAAACATGCACTGGCAGAGTCCTGAGTACAGCCAGCAGAGTCCCCAGCACCTTAGTGGCCTCCAGGACTGTTACCAGTTGCACAACACTTTGCTGCTTCCATCCATCACATGACAATACCAAAACACACCCAGCAAAATCTGCTGCAGCAAGGAAAGCTGCTCCAGTCCAAGAAACATGCTGAGAATGACCACAATATTCTGTTATGAAATGTGTAGTTAAAGCAGAAACTTTGCTTATAAGTACCATACCCTTCATGCCCTCTCGCAGAACCCTAAAAGCACTGGAAATGCCAAACATTAAGTAACCTGACCTCAAAGTGACAAGTAAAGAGATTTTCACAAGATTATGAAACACAAGGAAGAACAGGAGAGGCAATGAAAATTTCCCTCAGTGGAAGGAGAACGCTCCCTTTCACATTGGCACTTCGTGGCTGTAGGCTGCATGCAAGGTCTTGAAGGTGTGTCCAAATCCCTGTGGGAGCCAGATGTTCCTATGCCTTACAAACGTGCCCCACCACGACACAGCTCCCAAGTTCTTGCTATTCCACATCCCACTGCTCCAGTGGATGACACAGGTGGCACTGAATATGCACCAGCTCTGGAAATTCAGGGCAACCCAGTGGAACTCCTACCTTTGATTGTGTCCAGTTCAGAAGACACCACACGTTCCCTTGGCGGGGGCAAAAATATCTGAAGTCCTTTTTATTGAAGAAACCTTCTTGTCAAAACCACAGCCACACTCTGGCCAGGCTGACATCTTCTGTCAGCTTCAATGTCGTGTGAGAGCAGCAGTTTTACACTGAGCTGGTGCTCAGGCTGATCGAAGACAGATGAAGGGCTAACCCAAAGCCCCACAGAACACACCTTAAATTAGTGCCAGCGTCCCTGGGTGCCTCAGTAACCTCGGCAAGGCTTCGATGCCTCGGGGTGTGGAACAGAACTCAGACTAGGAGCAAACATTCTCCCCTTTAGCATGAGATGTAGCAGATCCGGAACTGATTCCCAACCCCATCAGACGAAGGAAATCAACACAAAAGTGGAAAAATTAGCTTTTCAGAAAACTTGCTTTTATAGTAAACAATACCATTTTTATATGGAAATTTCCATTACAAACTTAATTTTAAGGAAAAGGATTTTACAAACAAAGCAAGTATCTTAACTCAGCAGTGAAATTCAGACAGTTTCCGTGTTGAAATACAACCATCGCTTATATAAACACACACAATATTTTAAATGAATCAAGAGGGAAAAAAACACTTATCAAAACCTCTTAGCTGATGTGGGCATAAAAATGGTTTTTCTTATTACAATTTGTTTGCACAATGTTTAAGAGGGTGCTGTGAAAAAGAAGAAATATTTTTCCTGGGCTTTTTTCCCTTCTTCAGCGGTAAAGGGAGGTAAAGTTAAAAGGTGGGGTAAATCTAAGGAAGCTTTCCATCCACCTCTGAAATAATTTTTAAAAGGAGATTTAACGATATATCCAACATATTAATTGATGGTGAACAAAGAAAGCTCTTTTGATATTCACACCATATGAATTACAGACTTCCTTTAATTCGTGTCCCCCTATTTTTGTTATGCAACCATCCTTGGTTGAAGGCATCCTGATTTACTGATTAGATTAGAATTGTTTTTTCATAGAACTTTTCCCTTCATCATGTCAATTCTTTGTAAGATTGTCTCTTGAAAAATGATAAACGGAGCATAAGTAAATTACCTCTGGGTTCATCAATGTAGAAAGACACATCTTTTTTGTCCTCTTGTTCATCAATGTGATCATAAGTGACCTGAGGAACAGACAAGGAATTTTCTCCTGGGTTTATTACAGGTGCAGAACCATTCCCACAGCCCAGCTTCCCTTTTCTTCTGTATCTTCTGGCCTGTGAGAGTAGGAATGGAATGATATCAGAAGATGCTATCAAACACAGACAGGCGCACATGTGAGCTTCACTATACAGTGAATTCACTCAAGGTCGTATGTTTTTCATTTAAAGAATGAAACTGAAATTTAGTGAAAGGGTTGCAACCTTTGTTTATGGTTTTAAAGTGTCTGATTCTGAATTATCAACTAAAATCTGGTAAGAATTTGATTCTCAGAAGGCAACTAGAGCATTCTGAAAAATCAGGTCTTTAGTAAAATTTCTCAAATTGGGACCAAAACTCAAGGCATACAAAATTCTAATGACTTCAGCATATATCACCTTGTCTGGAACATCTTTCTAAAGCTCTATTTAAACATAACCATAGACTTTGAACTATGAACTAGGCCCCGTGAAGCCTCTTCAGCTAAAGAAAACTTCACCTTTTTGCCAAAAAGGCTAAATTAGGCTGATCAGAAAAAGAGAAATCCTTCCTCTTGCCTCCAGACAGTTCTCCTGATTTTAGAAGCCTAAAGACAGAATAATAAACACTCTGCAGTTGGTACTTAAAAATGAAAAATGAAGGTTTGGATCAATGCAAAGAGCTGCAGGGTCAATATATTCACACATGAGAAAAGGCTACTTGATCTAAGTTAAGCCAATTCTTACTTTGTTACAGCCTACATTCAGACTTTTGGAATTCCTTCTTTTCAGCTCTGCAGCAGTTAAACAAATGCATGTTCAAAATTAAATGGGGAAAAAATGGCAGAAATGGGTATTTGTCGTGGGCAGTGGATGCACTGACATGCATCAAAATACTTCTAGAAGCAAAGATTACAGGCTCTTATAGCAGGAGAAGAAAATAGGAATCCTCTGGAGAATAAAATGCTACGATATGCACAAAATGATCAATATATATTTGAGTCCTTAAAATAAGAAGTTACAGACCAAGAAAGAACAAGAGAAGAGGATCCTTGGGTAAGAGGTGAAAGAACCATTACTATATTCTTAAATGAGAGCTCGCAGGGCACAGGGAGGTTTGAACAAATAACACATTACAGAAATCCCTCTCAATAGAGAAAACAGAGGGAAAATACTTGTTTTTCCATCTCTCCAACCACGGATTGCTTGCTGTTCAGCAACATACACACAGGAGTTTTACTTCAGCTTTACCCCTTTCCTCCTGTTTTTTCTGTCTCCAGCTATGACAAAGCAAGGTCCCCCTGCTTGTCCTGGGTTGCAGTGTATTCTATTACCATCTTCATGAGCTGGTGAAACCAGGTGAGGCTGTGTCCCTTGCCTCCTTTCTCTGGACTATCTTCTGTTAATGGGCCAGCTGTCGAAACCAGGTGGGGCAGGGTTCATCATCTCTCCCATGACCCATCCTCCCTCTAGGGGGATATCTCCCGTTAATGGGCCATCTAGTCTCACCACATGACTGACAAAATTCCATCCTCCCATTGTGAGATGCTCTGCCCAGAGGGAGGAACCCAGCATCCCATCCTGGATATAAGCTAAGACTTCGGACACCAGAAGCAGCCCTTACCTACTGGATTCCCAGAGGACAAGAGCTGCCACTGGACCTTCAGGTGAAGACCAGACCTTTTCTACAGGATCACTGCTTCAACAGAACCTTCACTCCTGAATGACTGCAGCCACCATCTTATCAGACTGCTACCAACACCCTGTCTGACAGGGTGTCAGCTTGTATCTTGACTCTGTCAGCGGTTTCTTTTTGTGCTATTGCATTTATTTTAGTTTTTCCTATTAAATTGTACTTCTGACTTGGAGTTTCTCACTGGTTTTGCTTTCAAACCAGTACACTGCTCTAACGCCAAAACACAGACACGCACACAGATCAGGCTGTTTCAGCTTCCTTCGTGTGCCCTTTTTCCTTGGGAAACAAGCATCAGTGAGATGCCGCTGCCTAAAGGCAGGCCTTGAACATCATTTGGGAAGTGCTGGGTCCCTGAGCTCGACCTGCTGCAGACCTCTGCCTGTCTGCCAAGCTTGGCAATGACCATAGAACTGTGTTTGAGCAATTTCACCTTTGCAGACAAACACTGTTCCACTTCCCTGCACCCACAGCCCGCGAATTTGCCCTGATTCCTAAAGAGCTAAAAGCAGCATGGAGTACCTCAGAGAAGAGTAGCTGCTGTCAGCCACGTGTTAAACGTCGGCATGAATTTTTAAACTGGCTTTCTCCTTCCTGTATGAACTGCTTTGAAAAATGAACGCCTTGTGGTTTGAGAAAGTAGAAGACTTCAAAGGGGATAAAAAAATGGAGAGTTGGTACCTGCCTAACCAACAAGGCAAATTCAGTTAGAAGACATTTTTTCCTCAAGAATATCTTAAGAAAAACAAAACTAATCGGGCTGTGGCAGGAGGAAAACAAACGTATTTCAGGTGTAAAAATTTCTTAGGTGCTTCATGAGCCATTTGGCAAGTTAATTATAATTTAAAATGAAAAGCAAGGAGAGAGTGAGCCCCGCCAATGGTGTCACCTGTTTTCTCAGACCGGGACTAGATGGCGCTGGAGACTTTTTGGGATTTTGCACGGGAGCTGTCACATAGATCTTCCAGGTGGTTGTGGAGGTGCAGGATTTCTCTGCTGCGTAGCAGCGCCACAGGGTCTGTAAAGAAACCCAAAGAACCTCAGAGGAGGAGCAGTCACTGGGTTCCTGCACGGCAAATTTTGCAGCAAATCCAACTGACAACAAACCCCTCAGTCCAGGTAAACACCATTCCTAGTAAAATACAGCCGTGGTGGATGCAATTTGTATCAGGACATGCACACGCATCACACAGAAATCTTCAGTGTGCTCCTGGAGTGCTCTCCCCACAAGCTGGGATCAAACCCTGCCCACAGCAAAAAAAAAAAAAATCAAAAAAAAAATCAACCCTCATAAAAGTGAATCCCCCACTTAATGCTGCAGTGTCCTTTTTCTGCACTGTGCCACACTGAATATTTGTGCACTGTGCTATTTAATTCTTTGTATTATCATATGGAATGTTATTCTGGGAGATTGTTCTGAAAGCAGGTGTGTTTTTTCATGTATTTGTACACACATTCATCACCTCAGGATTTGGCAGATGCACAGAACCTAAAAATATGAAAAGGAAGTTACGAATTAAACATTATAATGAAGGGGTTTTAAAAAAATATTTCACCACATATACTCTCTGCATCCAGTTAGTGTCATTATGCCTGTGAATATCAGGTATACTACTGCTTCCAGAAAGGGAGAGGCAATTATCTCATTTTCTCTACTGACTGACGTGGATCAAAAGGACAAAGTGGCTAAACACAAGTTATAGATCTATAATAAATTTAGGAATGGTGATTCTCAGTACTTGAACTTCCAGGCCACACTCCCCTCTCCAGTAAACTCTGAGGTATTTTACTGTTGTGGCCTTACCTGAATTAGGGAAGCTGCAGCTGGGATTTGTCTATTGAAATGCTTCTGACGTTGCTTCTGCTGTACTTTCAGGGCGAAACCAGACCCCAGAATACCCTAAATATAACCAAGATTACTAGTCAGAATTGTATATGGCTTCACATACCTAAATCAAATACTCAGCATATGGAATAAACAGACATTTAATAAAAGACCTTATAAAATGAATTTTCAAATGCCTACAGTGACAGAGTTCTATTTATTCCAACAAATAAACCTGAAATTGAGCAGATCAACAGCGGAATCATGTAACTTCAATAACCAGCACGTGTTTATTGCTGTGATCCACAGGTTACAGGAGCCAGAGGCATTAACAGAGGAGGACACATCTTTAATGAAGAGATTCAAGTTCTACTTACGGCTGGCAGGGCAAAGAAGGAGATGGCAAATACTGAGAAGCAGGAAGCTACTGCCTTCCCAATCCACGTCTGGGGAACTTTGTCTCCATAGCCAATTGTTGTGACTGTTACCTACGCCAGAAACAAACATCTGCTTTAGTGCTTTTTTTATACAAAAAGCATGAACAAAATAGTGAAAGGGAAAAGTAATTAGTGAAGTATCAGGAGACAGGTGTGAATCAACTGCGTTTGGATTTGGGGATAGGGAAACCTGTGCTGACAGCAGTGAAAAGAGACAGAACTGACCCATCCCTGCTGAATCCTCACACCAAGAGGAGGAGCACACAACCACTCCAGGCACGGTGTTATCTCCCAAACTCAACCTGCCAGTAAAGCTAGACCTGAACACAGCTGAGCCCTGTGCTTAGCTTTCCTCCTCCCCCACAAATACAGGACCTGGCCGCTCAGAATTGTGTTTAAGCCACAAGGTGCTTAAACTTGGACCTGCTCATTGCTTATCAGGGCCAGGCACTCCCTAAGGGACAAGGGGCCCACAGTCAGGGGAGATGACAGAGCCAGCAGGGCAGCACCTCTCCAGTCAGGACCCAGTCTCTTTCAAGCAAAACAGAAGCAGAAAGTGCAGTCAAGTCCACCCAAGAGGCTGGGTGATAATGCAGCAGCACAACAACGAGGCAGGTCTGACAGCAGCCACAGGTCAGGGTTAGGATCAACTGCAGTGGCCAGCACATGAGTCCGCAGGGAGGAGGCAATGGCAGGGCATCATCCCATGGGTGGAAATCAGGATTAAGGGAGTCCATACCTAGACACAGCTGCAGCTGAGCTAGAGACAATCTCTCCTGTGCTTAAATATTGCCCTGGGTGAGCATGGAGCATCACCTGTGGGGTCATGCTGGTCAGGGTCACTAGGCCAATTACTGCCCTCAGGTCTGGGATCCGTAGGGACCTGGCTCTGCAGAGATTTGCTGTGGAGATGGCGTGCCAGCCCCAAAAAGCCCTGGAGGCAGGAGGACCTGAGTGGGACAGAGGTTTGGGGCTTTTCCTGAAGAGCCCCAGAAGGATGGAAGAGAATTCATTATGAGCCAGAGGTCAGGAAGGACCTAGTGCAGGTGGTGGACAGGGTCCAGGTGGAGGCTGGTCCATCAGAAAGGTTTGTGATGTAACAAGGGCCCAATGAAAGGGATAAACAGCTAATCCCAAAGCAGGAACCCACAGCAAGCCACGGGAATCACACCAGACAGGGGCCTCAGCACCATGGTCACAGCAGGAAAAGACTCACAGACCATGGTCTAAAACAGAGACCCTGGGCCGTGGGGGTGTTGGGATTTCAGCATCCTCAGAGCTCTGATGCTGCCATAAAATGGTGTGAGAAACACGGCTTGGACCCCTGAGAAGTGAAAAGCTTCTGGTGAGGAACAGAAGAGTTCTGTCATCAATACTAACCACTGGGGAGAACTGTAAATAGAAAAAATGTACTTTTATTTGGAAGTACTAGCCCCAAACTCAATCCCCCTCCCTTCGCTTCGCCTTGAATGGTAGCAGAAACACAGCCAAAACAGACTTAAAAGAATATGTAAATTTACACTGACTATAAAGAGGCTGCCTTTTATGGAAAAATGTGCTGACAAATGCTTAGATGCTATGCAAAAATAGTCTTCTCAGAAGAAACTATCAAGCAATAAAGGCATGGGAAGAATATATTTCCTTCTACTCTCAAAACTGGAAAAAAGACTTGCAGGGAAAAAATTACCAACTATCACCAAACTTAGTTTTTCCAAGTTAAAAAAAAAGAAGTTATATTTGTGTTTATTCGTCATGAATTTTCCACATGATGAAGACCACTTTGTAGTATCTATATCCTTGAGTGAATATCATTCTTTTGAACTGCAAACTGCTCTCAGCAGGAGCTCTGCATTGCCAGGTGTTTGTCCAGATTTAATGTGGCTGTTCAAGCAACTCAGGTGCTGTGTGCTACCAGCAGGACAAACGCATGAGTTTGCCAGTCCTCAAAATTAAACCAGACTCCCCAAAAGTCAACTTGGAAATGCAGCATGTGTTACTGGGCAGGGGAGGAAGTTAAAGCTCAGTTTCTTTAACAGCACTTCAGCTCCTCAGTGCACCCAGATGACCCCTCAAAGTCTGTGATTTTTCCCTCCTCTTCCCCTCTCTTTTCTTATGAAAGGCTTCTTGGTTTTTGGTAGGTGGTTTGGCTTTTTGGGGTTATGGGGAGGGTTTTCTGGTTGGTTTTTTTTTCTAAGTTCTCCAGAACCCAGGACTTAAAACCAAACTGCAGTAATGTTGAGCTGCCTTAGTGTTACTTTGGAAGACAGCATGACAGCTGTAACCACAGAAAAGATGAATTTTCCATCTCCACAGCAGGCATTTGGCTTGCAGACTCCAACAGGTGCCTGAACATGTCTCAGAAAGTTTTTCCCTGGCTACCTTAAGAGGGTTCCTTCTTGGTAATCTCATTAGCACATTGAATACATGGAAAGGATTATATGTAATGTAATTCTCTGGCTTTCTTAATTGCAGCAAAATATTTTTTCTACTTGTACATCCCAAAGTTATCAGTATTTCTGAGCAGAGAATGTCATGTAACGGGGCTCTGGAAAATGCCACCTCTTGTAACACGGATTTACAATGGCCCATTCCAGGTGTATGCACAGGCTCTAACACAGGCTCTGAACACACACGTGTTCACCTCAAAAAGGGAAGAACTCTGATTTAGGAGAATTCAACAGGGCTGCTCAGAGGCTTTAAGATGGGCAGGTGTCCTCAGGTGTGAGGAGTCAGAACTGCACACCTCAAAAAACACACTAAATATAAAGGGATTCAAACTGCTACTTCTGGCAATTTACTGCTAGAAATTCTGAGCAGTTGATCCCAAGTACCTGTGCCAGTTAACACCAATTTACTGGAGCAAGTATTTAACTCCACTCCAGTGGTACAGAATAGCTGAGTTTGCAGCGAGACCAATAAGCATTACCAGCAGCAAGAGGCAAGTAGGGAAGGGCCAACAGAAGAGAAGTCTCCTATGTGCTCTTCTTTCCTCAAGGGAAAATATACCCTAAAGGGACAGGGCAACTGCTGCGACATGGGCTGCAATTCTGGCAGACTGACTGTGCTGTTGGAAGTGCTTTTACATGTGCCCTACATGCTACAACTTCTGAGAATGGCTTCGTGTAAAACACAAGTCTTTGATATGTCTTTGCAGTTTAACCTGCTTGCCTGCCAAATCTAGGAGAAAAAACCTTGCATTTAACTGAAGCAGGTGAACGTAGCTAGCAATTCATTCCAACTCTCATTCCTTCTTTATTTTCTCTTTTCTCCATATTTAAACCTTTCAGGTCATTTGTATCAAGTTCAGCAAGCTTGCACTTTCTCCCCAAAGCAAAACGTTTCCCATAATACACTCTGTGGTTTTTGTCAGACACATAAGACTTTCAAATACTTGCTACCAAGATTTTTTTTTTCCAATGGCTCAGTTTTGAAAGGCAAAAGTAAAAAATCAAGTTTCACTCCCTAGTAACTCCACATCTGTGTTTCTATGTTCCAGGAGATTTGAAAAGAAAAAGAAACTGATTCACTTTGTCCTTTGTTCCTGTTCCCAGCTGTGAACTGCACCTGCACCGTGACTCACTAAATGCTGAGGAGGCCTAGATGCCTGAAAAGCTTAAACAACAATTTGAACAGTGTTCCTCACACAGCCAGAGGAAGAGGAGCTGATTTTATCTTGCTGCTACACAAAGCAAGTCAAGTTTTGGAAAATAACAAAACCCACTGAACACTTTGCATGTCTCATCCACACATTTCAAAACATAGATCCCAAGTCAACTATCTCAACAAGGTAATGAGTATTTTAAACTCCTCTGTTGGTCTTCATAACTCCTTTTAAATTCCCAGCGTCCAAAATACTCTTGTAGAAACACACCCTGACTTTTTTAACCTTCTTTTTTTTTTACTCTTTACTCATATCAATGCAATAGCTTCTAGTGATTGGAAGTATTTTGTAATTCATACCTAAATATTCAATGCAGCTAATGAAGCAACTCTGGAAAAGGAGAGGTAAAAAAAAAAAAAATTAAAAAAAAGAAGGAAAGGTAGAAAAAGTACACTGGGTTCACATGGACTTTTTATCACATGTGGGAATAACCCGTGCATGAATATACACGGATAGAACTGGATGCTTAAAAGTGATCCACTGGTGTTTGAGGTGAACTGCTCAAATAATGGAAGAATAAGTGAGAATAGGAGTACTGGTTTGTTCTTTTAAAGCAGGAGTGGGGTATCTTTCAATTATAGCCTGATGGTTTTTCTTTTAAAATGCAGCACAGTCTGTGCTTCTGAGACACTCATTGTTTTCCTCCACTAGCTACAGGTTGCCTCACAGCTATAACCATGAGGTTTCACATTCTTAAAATTTTATCCCGTCTCCATTGAGGACTTTAACCAGTGATTGCTCTATGGTTTGTTTCATGGTTTCATTGCTTCCCAGCACCAGGTTCATCTGGCCTCTGAGTGGATTTTTCTTTTTTCACTAGATTCTTCTGGGTTTGTACTGTTTAGCACAGCCATAGGCGATACTCCGCAGATTAAATGAATACTTGACAACCTAGTGACAGGTGTTTAATGTTTAAAATGTTTTTATAGTGAACCACTTACAGAGTGGTGACTCAGGCTACATGTAATATAGTCTATAATTCTGTGTATTCCACTGAAGCAGAGGCTTATACAGCATCTAAGTTAAAGATAAAAAACAAAAAACAGGAACCTATAACCTGCATCAAGGTCTGAATTATTAGTGAAGAGAGTGAGTTTTACACAAAAAGATCCAAAAAAATAGAGTCATTAACCCAACTGTCATGTATAGAATATGCTTTTAAGTTATGCGTCTTTTGCAGATAACTAAGTAGAGTTTAAAGGAAGTGACACAGGTTTTGAAGGGAATTTCTACTCTCTTTGAGTTGTAGACTTTTCCTATCTGTAAACACTCAGTTTGCTAAGAACTTGCTACCCTGCTTTCACAATAAAATTTAATACCCCAATAATTTAATTGTATTTATTATAGTCTTTCTTGTATTCCTCAGAAGAGGTTGTCAAGCTTCCCTACAGAAATACATTCTGCAAAGAAAGAAATGCCAGATTTTTCTGAAAAGATCACAACTTGAACAGAAAAAACCTTATGCCTTGTTTGCACACACATTTTGTTGGTGAGGACTTACCACACCCCACCAAAGGGCATCAGCATAGCTGGAGAAACCCGTTTTTCCATCCTCATCAACCGCATCCTTCTCAGCAAGATAAACAAAGTAGGATGAAAAAATTAATCCCAAGAATCCAATGTACAACGTGGTTATGAGTTCCTATTAAAAGAGAAAGCAAAAAAGCATTTGAGGTTTTCATCCTGTATATATATATCCTATCATTGTAAAACATTGCAAATATCTGTGGGGGTTTTTGCATCATGGTAGAAAAATAAATATATTTCAGGTACAAAACTTGCCTCCAGTAAAACAGCTAAAACACTGACTTGGGCTTTATTCATACAAAGCTAAATAGTTCAAAAAGCCATAATTTATTCAAGATCATTGGGGCAGCGAAATGTAAAGCGAGACATCTGCCCTAATTATGGAATGGGAATCATTCCACTTAACTGTCTACTCAAAATACTAATGGTCTAAATGTTTCTAAAGTAGCAAAGCAGCTTTAGAAATGCCCTTTCTGAACAGCACAGTGAGAAATGACAGCCATGTCTTGTGATTATGGCCATAGCTGAGCAATGAACCTGTGCACCTCACGTTTAGACCATTTCAGACTGAATAGTGATGCCTCAACAGTTTCACGTTAAGATAAAATCTTAAGATAAAATATGCTAGGTAGATGTTAGGATTTCAGTCTTGAAAAACAAGGCTTAGGGCAGACTTCTGTGAGGGCATGATACAGTCCTTGTGGACATATCATTTTCTCTAAAGATTTTTGGGCAGGAAAGTCGTGTCACACCTGCTGTGACTTAGATACAGGATTCTCACCGTTTTCAGGAAAAAAAAAAGCGCTTGTGCATTTAAACGTGGCACCAAATGTGTGGTGTCACGGATGCAAAACCACACAAAGCTTTTAAAAGCAGTGCTAAATGAGATATCCACCTGCCCCTCAGGGAAATCCAATACCTAGTTATGAGGGAAAACAGCTTATTTCAATTACTTAACATTTACATGCATTATTCCTTTATTTTCTTTGCACATATTTGGCCATCTTTATCACGAAACACTGCTGTGCTACATCTTTATTGGCATCTTCCTTAAGCTCTTGACAGTCATTTCTCTTTCCTTGGATTCCAGCCAATAAGGGAATTAAAATACTGCCATATGATAAATTTAAAATTAAAACCTGACTAGGAAGGATTGCCCCTGCTTTTAAAGTATGTCAGGTTTTCACAGATTTTCTGCAATACTCTGCCCACGTTTCTTTAACTCTTTGTAAGGGAAGGTTCAATTTTATCATCAAACTCCCCTCAGATTTTCTTTTTTCTTTCTTTCTTTTAATTTCCTTGTAAGAGCTTTTTGGAGAAAGGCAGCCCTGGTATCAAATACCAACATTCAGCAGTAGGAAATATAAATATTCTTCCTTCTCCTATAGCACTAATTAAAATCTGGGTTCAGGAAACCTTTAAGTAATCTTGGCATGAAGAAAAATGGGTGGTTTTCCTCTAATCATTTAATGATGCACTAAATAATGAATTTTGATAGTATTTTGTTTTGCCCATGGGCAAGTCTTTTAATTTAAGCCTTAAATTTTTGCAGACCTGTTAGCTAAATGAGGCAGCTGAAAAAGGAAATAAACCCTGGAGTTTCAGTAGTTTCTCTGCTGGTCACCTTTATTTTCTCATCTTCATCTTGTGGTAATGGTGCACTGTGTACTTGTAGATATGACTTCCTCTGAAAAGCTCCTTGTGTTAACATGCACAATTGACTGTGGATGATAATTTGAATAATTCTGGTTTAGGTGCTGCCTTTTTGGGAAGCAGGCAGGAAAATAGCAGTCTTATGAAATCCTTTCGAAGTGGCTGAAACATCAACAGAGCTACTGAGCCTATTTCACAACTGGCACCTCTCAGCTCCAGTACTATTCATCTGAAGACAGAATTCTTTTTAAGTAAAGGCCAGATGAAAATGCAACTGCCTTGGACTTAGTCTAAATGTCACCAAGGCATGTTCTATGTGTCTAGAGAGACTATATTTAATTATTAAGAACAATGGCAGTAATCTCATACATACTGCATTTAAGGGAGAGTCAGAAGCTTTTAGAAATAACGCGTGCTTCAAGAGACATGATTAAAAAAACAAAGAGCATTCTGCAGGCCTTAAAACGACATATTTATGTGGGTTTTATCAGACAAGAGCTTAAGAATAAAGAGTGCTGCCTAAAACAAGTGGCTCTTTGCAGCAGGGACTTTCAGTTACACGCACACAGAGGAAACAGCAAGAACAAATGCACAAAGGTAGATTGGAATATTGAGAGAGTTGAGTCAGCACATTTTTTAAATTTTTTCAGCTAGACCTCCATTTTCAGTTAAAGTAAGGACCACACAATACAAAGTTCAACACTTAGAAAAAATACGAGACTCCCTCCTGTCCTAAGAGAGTAGAAGACCTCACAAAAGCAAGGTGAGGAAGGAGTGAAACCAACCTAGAGGCTCACAAGCTGGAGCTAGAGTGGCTAACTCAGTTTTTCAGCAAGCTGAAGGATTTCTCCATGGCTTTCCACCACCACATGTGATATTGACTCACGTTTTGTTGATTTTGGCAAGAAATGCTGGTATATAAGCTCAACCTGCTGAAAATAGAAGAGCATCCCAGCCAAACGAGGCCTGAGTGAGCTAATAGAGCTATATGTAAAATTCCAAAACACATAGAAATCGTTGGTGACAACTTTACCAAGCTTTTCTGGGCCCACAGAGGTACAAGTGCTTGCTATTTTCACAGGGCACCAAGATGTGAATTTATTTTCCCATATTGCTTAAGGGTTTAGGGGCCCATTTTTTCTGAAAAAGTATCAAACACAAAAACAAAAAAATAGACAAGGACTTTGTACTCTGCCTGTGAAGAAAAAGCAGCTGAGTTGGTTTTGTTTTGGTTTTGTTTTTTTATTTTTAAACAAAAATTTCTTTCAGATGCTGGACAGGAATAAAGGTTCCATTTTTCCTTCTGTTTGGTACCGTGTTAGGGTTTCAGCTACACATGTCCAATGTCAATACAGAACTGTGTGCTTGGTATTTTTTTTTCTTAATGTGTTAGTGGGTGATCTGCTTGGATAAGTACTGCAGATCTGTGGAGTTTTATTTATCACCATAATCACTGCTTTGGATAAGCAGAACTTCAGGTGCGTTTACTCATAAATTTACTTTTCCAACGATTTTTTTTTTCCTTTTAAATCATTGAACTTACTTATGCTTGTGACACATAAAATTTAAGTGTTGTATTTTGGAGATAGTATTTCCTGATTCTTGACTAAAACTCTGAACACCCATAGAAAAAAATGTTCTCAAACAGCGCTGTCAGTAAGGGCAGCAAATGTTGAGAAAGTTATTTGGATATCAGCTCTGCCCTAGCAAGATACCCAGGCAATGCAAGCATAATAAATGAAGACCACACAGACTTGGAGCATTAAAAGTCATCCTGTTGTACAGTATGAAAGGAAGCTTTATCCCACAGCACTTTGGTGTGCATCACTTCTGCACAGCCACCATGACATAAAAGTTCCTGCTGCACTGGGGGAAAAAAATAAAAGGAAGAAAATTAACTTTTAGTATTAAATTAATTGCTCGGACTAAGTGCATCCTGTTCTCTGTCCCAGAAAAACAGTTTTCCATAACAGAAAATTAAAAAATGTCTGTGTGGAATTCTGTAACTGTTTGTCAATATGTGGAGAACAAATCTACACTCATAAGAATAAGTTAATCACCCTTGGCAGTGTGATGTGGAGATTAATATCAGAGTACTAGCCCTCCACAGCGCGGCATGACATGCAAGACTTAAAGGCTAATGATATAAGTTTCTATTATGTTGATAAAGCTAATCATGAAGAGATTCCATGAAGACTCAAAAAGAAGCCTTCAATTAGAAATATTTTAAAGTCTGCAGAAAAACTTTTAAACTCTTCCTGTTTAATGAGCTTTCATACAGAAAAATTGTTTCAAAGCTTTAGCAGACATGCAACTATTTATAGCCAGCATTTGTGACCATAGCCTTGAAAAAGTAACTTTTATTAGACAGCATCATAACACAGTTCATCTTTTTTTATTTACAGAATTAATCAGAAAACTCCGTATTCAAGGAGAACAAAATAGAATTATTTAAATAATTGACTTCTTCTATCAAGGCTCTTCCACTAGTGTTTGGTTTTCCCCAGGAAAACCAAGCTAGGAACACATCTTCTGTGGAGATAGTGGAGAGTACTTGCAATACGAAAGGCAGCCCACAAAACTGCATTTAAAAATTACATTGAGGGATAACATCAAAGACTACCACAGTTAATTAAAAAGCCCAAACGCTGGTGTTCATACCCTGTTAGCCACTGCCCTGAATAGCAAAGAATAGTTTCTCATTTTAAAAGGAGAAAGAAACACACGATGGACTTTTAAAAGTCCTTTTTTTTGTCTTGCAATGTAACAGGTCATTTAAACCAGACTATGATTTGAAGCCCACAGGGAGAATTTAGCAAAGGAAACAAAATGCAGTGGATGTGTAAAGACCAGGTACCTGTCGATGGATGAAAACCACGGACCCCAGGAGTCTCCAGGTGCCTCCCTGGCGGTCAACGTGAAGCATCCGAAGGATCTGGAGAAAGCGGATCCCCCTGGAAGGAAAGTGGAGCATTTAAATAAGTACAATACATCACTAAAAAATGCTTGAGGACAATACTGCCTTAGCCACCCACAATTGATTATGTCCACTAACACACTGCCATGTTCAAGAACTGGGATAGCACTGCCCCTGCCTGGGGTGGCATCTCAGGCTTGAGGCATCTCCATGTTTAGATCACATTTCATTATAGTCAAATTTATTTACAAATACTGACTATGAAAACAATTATTTAATGGAAAAACAAAAAAAAAAATCAGGGGAAACTTGTATATTTTATATGATTCTGATTCTCAAATGCCTCCTTTCCAAGGAAAACCAATGCTTCAAGCTTTGCTAATATAAATATGAGCAAACTTTTTTCTCTGTTTGCCAAAAGCAGAATATGAATCAAACATGGCATTACTGAAATCCTTTTTCTGTGAGTTATTGAAATCTATCTGACATAACTGGGAATAGATACACTCCTATGTGTTTTTAGGAGAATAAATGAATCAAACATAAGGTCCAAATATGTTCAACTAAACAAAAATAATCATCAATATGGTTCTTCAGCATAATTTTATTCCATGGAAATATTTCATTTAGTTGCCCTTTTGACAATGAATTTTGTTTGCCTACAATCATCTTACTGTCTTGTCCCTGAAACAAACCAGTGAAGAGAAGAAAAGGATGAATGCTGAATTCATCCACATGAAAATTTTTCACTAGAAGTACTTTTGTTTCTTTTTAGCAATCCTTAAGATTTTGTTGTGGATGTAGGTTTTGCTTTTTAATTCAGACTTGCCTGACCCGACTGGCTTTTCAGTGGAGCAATGATAACACTGCAGGGATGTGGATTAAGGTTCTCTGTCAGAGAGCATTCTGAGGTGTAGGACAGTGACTGTGGAGCTTAGCACTGGGAAAGGCTGCACTGAGCCCAAAACCCACTGGGCTCACATATAGACACATAGGGCCTTTTCACTGAAGTCCTCCCCACACTTCCAGTTAAATTAAAAGAAAAAAACCCTTGGAAGTTTCTCACGCACCTTCCTCTTTTGCTACAGGAGCTGATATTCCTGCTGCCTGTGTGCAGTCTTTACCACCAGGTAAGGATGAATGTTCAATGGCAAGAGTCACCTTAAAAACACTTTGTACATTCAGTTCCCCCCAGCGCTTGCCTACACAGCTGGAGAGTTCAGACAGTACTGGACATTCCCACTTCCCAGTGATTCCACTGCACTGGGAAGCAGAGGCTTGTGACAGAACATGCAGCACATCTTGGAAGTTAGGTTAGGAGTGGGAAGTGCACCTACTGCTTATCATTCTTTTCTTCTATTTACCCACTTTACCTCCCAAAAAAAGCCTGCAGTACTTGATGCAAGCTGAACAAACACTGTGGACACCAAATGTTTCTGGTTCATGTACGGTGTGAGTTACTCGTGCCAAACAAATCCACCAAAGCATAATTACTCTTTAAACAAAGTAATTACTCATACTCAAAAAGCACCGAGTTAAGTGCTGTCTGGATTACTTCTTAAATAAACCCATGTTCTGTAATACTCTCTTGTCTCTCAGAGAGAGTTGTTTGATGTTTTAAATAGGACACAACGTTTCGTTTTTTCCACTTGGCTTCAGCATTCCCACCATTTTTCATTTGCCTTGTTCCTGCACTCGTTTCCCAATCAAGCACAACAGCACCCAGTCCTCCACTGCCCAGTGCTTCAACAGAGTAACTCTTCCTGCATTAGGAAGATCAGATATGTAGCTAAATTGGGAATTAGGCCATCAGACAAACATCTAATAACCTCAGTGGCAGTGAAGGGCTGCAGTCACAGGAGGACATACCGTATTGCAGAGGTGGCAAACACCTGCCCATTAGATCCTATGCTCAGGACAATAATTGAGGCTACCACCACAATCAGATCTGTTAAAAAACAAACAAACAAAACAAACGAACAAACAATCAAAAGACAAAAGAATGTATTGGGGTTTTTTTTTAAATCTCAGCACTGAAAAACACAACAATTACAGACTAAGGAAAGCACTTCAAAAAAAGAAATTGTTCGCTGAAATTTGGTGGGCATGTTAAGTCTATGTAATAGTTTCACATCAAAACCCCAGTGGCTACAGTTTCTTCCAGGATTAATTCAGTAACAAAAGTTTCAAAGAACCTGTGGATTGGGCAGCTTGCCACAAAAAATGCAAAGGCATTTGTACACCCCAGAAATTAACCCATATTTTGGCCCAAGGCTTCTGATCTAAGAGGAAATGCAAGGGTTTGCTTCACTCAGTCATGAAATCCATGAAGTCAAGTATCATGCATACATACACACATATACTTGGTTTAAAAGTTGTATCAAAGCTGTAAAGCCAAGCTTTCAAAGTTAAGGGAACTGTCAGAACAAAGGCTGGCTAAAAAAATCAGAATTGTTAGTTTACTTTGTGATACTGTCTTTATTTGTATGAAAAAATAATTGTTTCCAGAGTTCTTTTTTTTTTTTTTTTGTTTCCACAACTCTGCAGTTTACACAGTTCCAGCTTTATACAATGCAAATGACAGATTGAGTTCACAGTGCCAGCATCTCTTATTTTGTCTCATCCTAGTTCAGTGACCATGTCCATTTCTTTTAATTATTGAACCTTGCTGTAACATTATTCTGAAAAGATATTTTTTAAATTTCCTCACTGGCATTTCTGTGGTAAACCTCTTTAGAGCATCTAAATGCTTCCCTTTCAAATTCTAACTAAAAAATAAAGGATAGTATTATGAATGGGTAGCAAATGGAAGCAGAATGAGGAAAAGGTTTTTGTAAACTTTCCTTTGCCAGTTTGAAACAGGCAGTACTTTATTCTTCAGAGCACTTAACATTATATAGCACTTCAAAACACCAGCCCTGCTGACTTCACTTGCAGCTGTGAGGGCTCAGAACCTCTGCAACCCGACTTCAAAGTCTTCCTTTGGACACCCAGAAAATGAGGCCCACTTGTGAAAACTGATTTAACCGACTTTCCATGGGATGCCTGGGCAAGAGGCAGGATGGGATCCAACCTGAGCAGCAACAACAGCTTCCTTCAGCAAGGCTAACTTGTTTTTTCCTCTCCTTTTAAACACTCTCCTGCCTCATTCACAACCATGTAGTTGCTGCAACAAATATTGCAGAAGTTCTACAACCAAAAGTATCCTTCACTCTCTGAGTTGAATTAATTTCCAGTATCAGTCTGATTTTTGCTGTAAAAGCCGGATTACTCCTCAAGGGAAAACACTCAGTCAGTTTAAAGACTGTGCTACAATAATTGTGCATGTATGAAAATGAAAATGAAAATAAATAAAGGGAGAAATGAGGCTACAGAAAGAGCTCCATTTGGGATTAATTTTAACTTTTGAGTGCCTGACTTTGCACATTTTTTATGCTGTCCCTTTATCATGTACATGTGTGAACATATATCTGTAAACATAGGAATTTAGGGTGGGTTTTCTTCCCATCACATCATAATACAGATCTTTGCCCTTTAGCAATGGTGCATCATGTCTTTACTAAATTGTCAGACATACACATATCCATCTGATGACAGGCACTGAAGGTAGAAAAGACTGATGCTTAGAAAATGAGTTCAACCAAGTAGTGAGAGTAGAAAAGATTTTTTCATTTGTACTTTCTACTTTTCTGAAAGTGTTCTTCATGGTAGAGATATTTCTTTTTTTTTCTTTTCTCCAAACCTGTTCTTCTATCTCTGCTTCTCCTCTGTTCCTACTTTTCATCCCAGTTTCCAGTGCTTAGACTTCCTTCATTAATTCCAGTTTACTGGTCCAAACAGCCCTATTTTACAGTCTAGGTCTTCAGCATATCCTGCCCTTTCACTGCCACCTTTCAATCCCACATTTTTCCAGCCCCTGCTGATTTTCCTTCAAGCTCCTGGTTGCTTGTCAGTCTCTTTAAACGTTCCTCTCCCAGACCTTTGCATCAGAATCCACCTCCTGTCTTTTTACTGTGTGTCCCAGAACATTCCTTCTGCCTCAGCCTGGGATTTTCCATGTGCCCTGGGCAGAT
The DNA here is from genome assembly GCA_013398955.1 of Callaeas wilsoni. Classification (NCBI taxonomy): domain Eukaryota; kingdom Metazoa; phylum Chordata; class Aves; order Passeriformes; family Callaeidae; genus Callaeas; species Callaeas wilsoni. The sequence goes on along the minus strand of VWPU01016449.1, from coordinate 43,589 downwards.
GCAGGAAGAGCACTATAAAACCAAACCCAGCGGATTTTCCATTTCCAGCCCCAGCTGCTCAGAGGAACCTGCAATTTGAATTGTGCAGGCTCCGCAGATTGAATCCCTGAGGAAAAGAAGAGCATCCTCCAGCAGGGTGTTTGAACCCTGAACAAGCTGCCAGTTTTTCAGAGGCTAGTTCATCAGCTTGGAATTGAGTTCCAGTGACAAACAAAAAGCTATTTTCTCATTAAATTTCTGCTTCAAAGTGTGAAATTGCTAGTGATGCTCCATAAGAAATCATCAGATTTGCCTTTCTCAGGAACAGTTTAAACATTTTGCATGAAATGTCTCCACAAGACTCCAACTGAAGCAGACACTGGCATGGAAAGCTTCAGGAAAAAGGGCCAATATTTGTTTAAACAACTTTTTAAACTCTAACAAGCATTAGTGTTTAGAATAGCATTGCACTGGTAGTTTTGAAAAAGTAAAGTGTCAGAAAATCATTCCAAATATCACCTATAACATATCTTACCTGAGCTCAGGGGTTTTTTTGGTTTTGTTTTTTTTAGGGGGGAAATTGCTGATGTTTTTCTAATGCTCCCATAAATTTACTTTCTAGTATTCAATTCTCAGCTTTTTTATTAAAAGCAATTAATTTGTTTTAAATTTAAAGCAGTAAGAATATTTGTTTGTTTGTTTTTTATTGCTGTACTATTTTACAGCATGTAAATGGTTCTCAGTTTAAAGGTATGTTTTAAGAAAGGGATCATTATTGTTTCTGCTGCCATGGTAAATGAGCACCACACATTAAACATGCTCCTTCTGTGAATTAGGGGATGAAGAAGCATGGAGAGACAAAGGGATTTTTCTAGGGATTCTTGAGCTGGGAATTAATTCAATATTAATGTCTTCTGACACGTTGTTATTGTCTTTTCTCACATACATGTAATCATCTACAATCTGTCTGCAAAGCAGAGAAATATTAGGCTAACTTTAGAAGACCTACTTAAAAATAATTTTAAAAATTTATTTAATAGGTAAGGGAGTTGGAGCATTTTCCATTTTAGCTAAAATGCTAAAAGACCATTCAAAAAATTGTATGTCCCATCTTAACACTCTACTTTCCCAGTTATGGAAGTTGCATGTTAACATACAAGTTCATGCAGCACGGAATCCAGTAATATTTTAAAAGTTTATAAATAAAAGTAGCAATTAGGCTTGACTACTAAATCTCTTTCTGGTAATAAGGACCAAAGAGATTTTTTTTTACAGCTAGAGAGGGAAGGAAAGGAAAGATAACAGAAGAACTTAAAGAAATTCAAAATTGCTACCCAAGCTGAACTTTCTAAAAATTAATCCAAATTTTAGTGTGAACAAAAACCCAGAGAAGAAATATCCCTGCTGTCAAAGAAATTTTAGTGGATTTTTTCTGATTTTAAAATAAAGACTTTTGTATTAATGAAGACAAAAAAATGAATGCATTATGTTTTACTTTCCGTTCTAATCCTTCAATTTCTTTGGCAGTGTTTGTATTTTGCTCATGTTGATTTGAAAATTATAGGATGAGCCGATAGGATTCAATCATTCACAGCAAAGGTATGTCCTCAGTTTAGCTGCTTCTGTCAGTGCAGCTGACAGAAAAGCAAATTAAAAATTCCAATGTATTACATCCTTACGGGAATTTCAAAGGTTAAAATAAAGTACTGATAACTGTGAGTGCACAACCAGCTGTAGCCATTCTTAGCTTTTCTTAACAAACCCCACTGTGTCTTCCCCAAGGGCTCCAACACAAACATGAATATTTGCTGTGGTATAAGCACAATACCAACAGAGAGAACCACTTGAAACCACAGTTCATAGAGACTATCATTTTCTCTAATATACCCACCTAAGAAGCACTGATTAACTGAGAGAGAGATCAAGAACACAACGAGGAGCAGAAACGGTTCCTTACAGGCCTCATGGTTAGATCACAAAACTAGACCAGCTCTAGAAGCAGACAGAGAATTTGTACCCAAGGAAGGATTTTGTGTTCAAAATCTTACCAATTTTCAGGAATTACCCAAGATTTATTCGTTTCTTCACTTTACAGTCCTGCCTTTCTAAGGCTGCTGTCTGCTTTAGCCACATTTTAAGTGTTTAGTTGTAGCAACGCAAAAGAAGAGAAATCACAAAGCAGACAAATGTTTGAGGGGAGTCGTAGCTCAGGACTGCAATAAGGCCACTGCAGAAGTTGACATTTGTATTTGGAACAAACAGGGGGGTTGCAAAAGAGTTTAAATCTTACCTATGATAGATATTGGCTTCCTGGCAAACCGGATCCTTCCCTGGAAGCCAACATATTTACTCCTGCAGCCTGCAGACCACAGACGGACCAGGTACTCAGCACCAAAAAACACCACCAGAACTATTTCCTAACAGAGTGTGAAAAGGAGAAGAGATCAGAGTTTTTTTCATTAAAAGTCAGAGTACAGTTTGCACATCTAATTTATTCATAGACTAATACAAATGAGCTTGTTGAGATAGATGATGCAATAAAAAGGATTTTGCCTAATCTGTTCACTTTTTACATGCATATGCCAGGCAGTAAATAAAAGGGATAGATAATCAGTTCCTGAATGTGATTTGCATGAATAAATGGATGGTTTAAGCTCCATTCCATCAGTAAATCATAGGGAAAAACATATTATTCTTCTTTTGTTTCTTTCCAAAACTTAGAATTTTTAAAAATAAGGACTAGTGGAAGGCTACAAGCACATTATTCCAAAAACTTACAAGTGTAGGAAGCATTTCTAGACGATGAAAAAGAATTCATGAACATAAAACCAGAAAGCAATGTCGACTTTTGCACAGAATCACAGAACATGTCAAGTTGGAAGGGACCCATGGGGATCACCAGCTGGGATGATCCTCGCAGGGCCATCTGAAACTAAACCATGTGACTGGAAGTGTCATCCAGGTGCTCCTTGAGCTCTCCCAGGCACTCCCTGGGGAACCCATTCCAGTGACCGAGCACGCTCTCAGGGAAGAACCATTTCCGAATGTCCCCTCTGAACTTCCCCTGGTGCAGGTTCTTTCCCTTTCCTTGGGTCCATGGCCACCAGAGAGAGGAGGTCAGGGCCTCCTGCTCTGCCTGCCTTGAGGAAGCTGTCCACTGCAATAGGTCACTCCTCAGCCTCCTCTCCTCCAGGCTGCAGAAACCCAGGCACCTCAGACACCTCCTCCCAAGCCCTTCCCTCCAGGCCTTTCCCCACCTTGGCTGCCCTCCTCTGGGCCCACTCTCATGGTCTGATATCCTTCTTCTATTGAGACACCCAAAACTGCCCCCAGGACTCAAGGTGGGGCTGCACCAGTGCAGAGCAGGGTGGGACAATCCCCTCCCTCCATCCCTGTGCACCCCGGGACACAGGTGGCCCTTCTGGCTGCCAGGGCACGCTGGTGACTGACACTGAACCCCCAGATCTCTCTGTGCAGGGCTGATCTCCAGCCTCTTGTCCCACAGTTTGTATGTATAACCAAACAGGCTCGGTCTAGGGGGAGAATAAAGCTCTTGCTCTTGTACATTTTCCTACAGTTGGGGTTGCCCAGCTCTCTGGTCTACCCAGATGTCTCTGTGAGGCCTCTGTACCCTGGGGCAGTCTGCAGCTCCCCCCAGTCTAGTACTGCTGTCAAACTAACTTAACATGCATTTGATTTCTGAGTCTAGATCACTTAAAAAAAAATTGGAGAACACTGGCTGTAAAGCTGAGCCCTGGGGCCCTCCCAGTGACAGAGTGCCAGGCTGATGTAACCCTGTTTACTGCAACTCTTTGAGCCAATTGCTTACCCAGTGTACCAGGGGCTTGTTGAGCTGTGTGCTGGAGCGTTTATCCAGAAGGATTCAGTGACAGACAGGACCAAAAGCTTTGCTGGAATCCAAAAAAACCCACATTTTCTGACTTTTCTTAGTCAACTATGGATAAATTTGTTTAAGAAGGACTTTCCCCCACGAACTTGTGAGGGATGTAACCAATGACTGTGCTGTCTCTCGAGTACTTTTCAGTAACTCCCAAAACAACTTTCTCCATAATTTTACCAGACACTGCAGTGAGACTGACAGGTCTGTAATGACCAGGGTCTTCCTTCTTGTCCTTGAAAACTGGGACAACATTCGCCAGCTTTCAGTTTAGTGGGACCTCTCCAGACTCCCAAGACGACTGAAAAATAAAGGGAGTGAGGTCCCACAATGACATCTGCCAGGTCTTTCAGTATCCTGGGATGAATCCCACCAAGCCCCATGGATTTATGCACATCCAGCTGAAGCAGCAAGTCTCAAACAAAATCAGGGTGGACTGAGATTTTATCATCCCCCCAGTCACAGTTTTCCAACAGAACTCCAGACATCCCAAGGTCCATTGTTGCTGAAGGCAGAGGTGAAGAGGGCATTAAATGTCTCTGCGTTGTCTACATGGCTATCTTTGAGGTGACCAATCTCATCAAGCCACGGCCCAATGCTGTTTCTGATTTCCCTTTTGCTATGAACATATTTGTAAAAGTCCCTTTTATTGTCCTTCACAGTGCTGGCCTGCTTGAACTGCAATTGAGCTCTGGCTGCACTAATTTTCTCCCTCCCTTGGGGACAGAATCTCCCCCTGTGCCACCTGTCCTCCCATATACTCCCCTTTCCTCCTTAAGTTCTAGAAGATCCCTGCTCAGCCAAGCTGCTCTTCTGCTCTGCTTTGCTTGACTTCCAGCCCTTTGGAATTGCCTGCTCCTGTGCTCTCAGATGGCCCTGAGAAGGTGATCAGCATTCAGAGTCCCCAGTACCTCCAAAAGCAGATTCCTTTACTAACCAGCTTCTACTGCTCTCCACACATCCAGGATCAAAGTTTTGCTGGCAGTTTCCCTTCTATCACCAACTTTTGAAACTCAGCTCCTTCAAGATCACCGTGACCAAGACACAACTACCAGCCATCACTTTGCCCACAAGTCCCTCATAAACAACAAATTTGGGAGGGCACCTTTGCTAGTCGACCACCTGCACCAAGAAGTTATCTTCAACATGCTCAGAAATCTCCTGGACCTGTTTGAATCCTCTGTATAATATTCCCAGTTGATATTTGGGAAGATAAAATCACCTATAAGGATTGGTGACTGAGGTGAGCTGTATATCCAGCATGTAAATAAATGAATTATCAATATTTTAATACTCCTCCTCTCTACAGCACTGCATTGTGAAGCACTCGTGCATGACCAAGGACGAGTGTACTTTGAAACGCTTCTAAAGAAAGCAGATTAGTAAAAATCACAACCTGGGCAGATTCATTGAGATCTTTGCTCCTCCCTTCCTTGTTTTCCTCTCTGTTTCAGTGTGGTAGCACAATCCAAACACGGCTTCCAGGGTTTGTTCCAACCTAAACTGTACCCAGTAATTCAGAGTCACCGAACACCTACTACACGAGTTATAGCTTTGGAAAGTGTTTGCATTTTAACTTGAACTTGCTTGCAGTCTGCACCTGGGGAACGCTAAAGCACCCAAAAAGCAAAACACGCTTAAAACACAATTTTCGCTGAATGACAATACCAACTTGATTTTAAAACTGACATTCTGATTGGCTCAAGGGAGACCAAAATATTTCAAAGCTGAAAAAAAAAAAGATAAGAAAACCTCTACACTAATAGGCAAAAATTCATGTCAATTTTGATTTTTAACAAAGTTAGGTTAACATTTCTGTATTCACTTCTGCCTCCTTGTTTTGCCTGGGATGAGAACCAAGAAAATATGGACAGTCTTCCCCTTTTTTGCATGGCACTTTCTGCCTGAATAAACCAAGGATTAGTACAAAACTAAGAAAGCTTACAGCCATTTTCAAGGCAGAAGCACAAGAAGATACACAGCAAATTAACTCCCCAAGTTTCATTTTTTAGTATATGTATTATCTAGAGCATCTACAACTAATTCTAAGTTTGAATTCTGTCTACAATCTAAATAGAAATATTTATTCAAGTATAATAGTCAAATCAAATCCCAAGAACAATCTGCAAAGGAAAACAATTATTGCATTTCTAGAATCTTGCAAAATACTCTCTCACTTATTTTAAATTGTCTACATTTTTAGCAGGTTCCTGGTATCATCACTCAGCAGCATTTTGTTTTTCTTCTTAGGGATCTCTTGTTTCCACAAAAGGAAGCAGAACACTGTTTATGGCAGTGGAAGAATCATTTTCATGGACCTGCATGTTACAATCACTGGGTCATTTTGGTGAAAAGTTGTGTAAAAAGGAGGCAAGCAGAGAAGCAAAAACGTCTTAGATTTTCCTTGATGATCCTCTGAGGGCATTTTTAAAAGCTGAAATTAAAACTACATCTGGCCTGAGGGTATTTTATTCTCAGAACCCATCTTGGTTATATCCAGGAAACTCTGAAGAAGTCAATAATGTTGCACAGTCCACGGAAAGGAAAAATAAATTGTTGACAGGAAGGAGGAAAAGGAGGAACTTACATCTTCAACCAATTTGACATTAATTACTAATCACAGTTCATTTTGTCCTGGACAGGTGTCCACATTACCAAAACCACAGCCATTAACACATTTGTTGGCAGCCTCAGACACGCCAAAGACCAAAAAAGCATGGAAACTGGACAAATATCACAGCTCTGCAGGTGGTCCCTCAAAAAAACAAGGAAGATTATGACATTTACACTCTTGTTGTGTGTACTCCTAAAGCAAGATAGGAGACATCCATTTCCAGAGCTGCCAAGGCTGATCAAGCTTCACCTCACTAAACTCACCTTCAAAAAAAAGCCCTAACCTCCCTCCTTTTCCTTTTCTACACATAAACACTTTTCAGAGCCTTAAATTTATTACCTCGCATTTACCTTCTGGTAAAGGGAAAAAAAACCAACCCAGCAATTTTCTGGAAAGTCAGAAAAAAGTACTAATTCTCACTGAAATAGTAACGAATGATGGTGAGAACTTGTGGACAAAATACGAACCAGAAAAATATCGGCAAAAACAATCTGCAAATTAAATTTACATCCATCTGTGTGTCAGTTTGAGATCTTTCTCCAGCTTTCTGCAATTTTCCAGAACCTTTGCTTTCAAAATGGGATTACACTCACAAGGAACCTGCAAACCCTTTTGATTCAGGCTCCCAGCAGTATTTTTCCCCTTCTCCTGGAAGTGGTCGAGGAATAAATGCATGATGAAGGATACTAAGCAGGTTTAATAAACCTGGAAAGCAGTTTGGTATCAACAGAAAGCCAGGGATGTACTCTTCTAATGAAACTGAAACCAAAAATAACGAGTGGAAACAAACCATTACTTCATAAAAATAAGAGCTGTATCAGACTTGATTCTTCACACTCATGTGTCACAGTCTCTTCCTGTTTTGATCGTGGCAACTCAAACTGCCACAGGAATACCAGCAAAAGAATTTAATTACAGATTTTAAACTGGGTCTGTGCTAATGTCTCTGCTAAAGCCAGTAGCAGCATTCCATTACTCTGTGCTGCTCCCTGTTGTCTGGGAAAAAGACCTAAGGCACACCTATAATATTCCTTGCCCTTAAACTAATTTCATCTTTGAATTTTTCTTTTACTTATCTGAAGTCTAGCCACTGCATAACTCTTCCCCCGGCCCCAAATTAATAATAAAATAATACATAGTCATGTTTATGCTATTTTTAGTATAATTGCATTTTATTAATTTAGTGAAAAATATGCAAAAACAAGCTTAAAGAGAAACATGCATACAAATAACTTCCCCCCGCATCTAATTCAGTCAGTCAAATAAAAAACCTTGTGAAAAAGCCATCAGCTTTTTATCCAAGAATGTAATTGATGACCAAATAAAAAAATGCTCACATTAACACAGAAACCCAACACTTTCACACAGGCATGTGTGTGTGTGTAAATTAAATATATAGCCTGGAATTTATAATCTATCCCAGTTTGGTTATGGATAACTGCACTGGAGAAGCAGGAGAGGGAAGTTCGCTGGAGTGATTAAAGTGCACACATGAAAAAGAAGGGTATTTTCTCAGCTGCAGCTGTGTTTTAGGTGGAGAGCACACACAAGGCTCTCTTCACTTTTTTTATTGGAATATTTAGGTGCTCGGGTAAAAGGAGGAAGTGGGATGGCTAAATGAATAGTGTGTGCTCACGGAGATTCAATCAAGGAATGGCAGCTCCAGACAATGAAGCCTCAGAAAGAGGCATAAAGGTTTAATAGTCCAAATGTTTGCACACGTGTACTTATGTCCCAAACTTAATCTGATAACCTGTCTTCAAGGTTTTCCAGTCCTCACAGTTGAAAATGTCCATTTAGTGACCTGTTTAGTTTAATAGCTACTCAAATGCTATGAAAACGTACTGATACTGAAAATATTTCTTTTCTACCCTCATGCTGGCCCTTACAAAGATGACAGACGTCCTACGTGAAAACAGAATACCCAATACACAGAACAAAAAATGCCAAATGCTGCTAAGTGTCCTGTAGTACCATTAGCTTACTCACACTTCCAACTTCTAGGTGAAACCAATGCACTCAAACTTTAGAAGTCTCTTGTTTGGATACAAATGGATTTAACATTTCCTAAAAAAAAACCCCATTTCCAAGCACACCTGACAAATATGATGAATTTGCTGACTTCCTACCAGGAGTATGCTTGTCTTTCATTTTACTGCTATTTGCTGTTTCCTGCATGGAATGAAGCTGTACACTCATGAGGGAAGCACACGGTGCTCCATCTGTGACAGCCACAGTCAAGTGAGCTCGGTGATTCACAGAGGAAGAGTTATTTTTTTAACTCTATTTAAGCAGGTAACGATTCTTCTCCAAAGAAAATCAACTACAGCCTCAACTATTTTTGACCAGGACTTCTTTTCTCAATTGCTTCATTCTGAAACATACCACTAAGGCAAATATAATCCAATAGAGAATGAATAAGATTCAGTAAGTTAGTGCCTGAAATTCTTAATTTCTCTATAGATCCACAGAAGCCTTCCAAATCCCCCCAGCATGTCCCTGAAGGGACCACCTCTGGTAGGAGGGGAAGGGTTTAGCTTTGCTCCTGGAGTGGAATCTATCCAAAGTGAATATGCACTTCAGAATTTTAAATAATTATTTCCATGTTTCTTAACCTTTTGATTTGGGACGGTATCAGTATTTTGAGGAAAGGAACTAGAAAAATCCTGCATGTGTCTCTCTATCTTCCTCTCACTCTCAAGAAATGTTTCTCAAGTCTCTTGGCCACATTCTGAAACCCCTGAAACTCCACTGGGCCCCAGTGAGTCAAATCTGACCAAGGGAATTACAAGTTGGCCCTTTGCTAATTAGTCTCAGCCTTACTGTACACAGATTTCTATTTCAGACATTTGAAAAGCACACAGCAATCATTCAATATGTTCTGTGGTGCATTAGGCACAAGGTAATATAACCCACAAGAATAACTGAATTATAATTCCCATCGAGAAGCTTGAGAATCGCATTTGATTCCAGAAAAACAATGGCAACTCAGCAAGATCACTTAGCAAACAACTTGAGCTTATGGGATGTGTTGAAAGACTTGCAGACTCAATTTTTTTCCTAGTATGTTTAATGTATGAAACAATATTCCACCTCTATTTTAATAATGCTTTGTATTGTAATATATAATATTCCTGATCTATTTTTTCCCCTTCCCACAGAGCAACAAGAAGCTCAGAAAGAAACAGGGATTCTCCTCCTTGCTTTCTCTCTCAGAGGTTTACAGGAGTAAAAGAATACAGTAAATGCTTATGAGTCATAGGGTTATTTTTATTAATGTGTATTCTGCACTCGCAGAGTCTGGGTCTCCCACAATATACAGGAATTAATGTATTTTCTCCTGAGGCAGTTTGCCTGTCAGTGCCTTTATGGGACTGGACACCTCATGAACACCTGCTGTCACCCAGGCAATACGCACTGCACAAACATCACAAAATGCCATGAATTATTATGGGATGCCCTGTAAGAAATCCATTATCAGCTGTTAGAAACAGTGTGGTGAGGCCAGCAGGAAGAGCACCTGAGAACTTCTTGTATTGCACTATCAAAGGATCACTTTATCAAACAGACCTGGGGAAGGCCCTAAGTGTTCATGCTATATGGCACAGACCAGATCTAGAATTATAAACTGGCACAAAGGTAGGGAATAAAACAAAATTCTGCCTTTTTTCCTTTCTAATGCTGACTGCTTTGATGGGATGGAGAAAATGCCCTCAAGCCTATTAGAATACATTCACTTCACCATAAATCACAGAAACCACTCAATTAAGCTTTTTGCAGGCTTGTTTCTCCTCTGCTACAGGTTGGAGGTGACCCAGCATTTGATTCCTGACACACAGCTTAAATGGGAGATGGGGCAAAAGCAGAGACAAACAAATATCAACAGGAGAGCTCCTCCACGGCAGACAGGAAGAGTATGGCCTCCTTTCAAAACCCTCACTTCGAAAATGGTGTTATTCCAAAGAGAAAAGCCACCCTGATATCCAGTTCAGAAGCAGAGCAGTTAATAGTGACATGCCTTAGCTGGCTTAAGTAAGCCAATTATCACTTGACACTCTCAAGTTTGAGTACTTTGGACAGCCTTGCCTATATTTAGAGCAGGAGGATGTGTGTGTTCATGGCATGTGATGGACAAAAAACCATATAAACCCAAAACTGAGCAGCGACTTTGGGAAAGTCACGTAACAACAAGAACCCATCTGCAGCCAAAAACTGTTCCACAAGATCTTCCTCTTAAGCCCTGACTCCTAAATACAGCCACATGTGACTCTCTGGCCTGAAAAACTTATGCAGCACCTGGTGTGGGAGCTTCTGATTTCACATCTCAGCCTCTTCTCCAAAAGAGTTTGAAAACATGGGAGTGCTAATCCATGCTAAATGTAATCACTGCATGAGAATTTCCAGCAACCAAGAGGGCAGTAAGGGCTGACAATAGAGACAACAAGTGAGGATTCTGAAAATAGAGTCTTTGAGGGAATTGTGTACCCTCCGGTGCTGCAGTGCTGGGAACTACAGTGGTTCATGTGCTTGGGAGAGATGATGGTGCTTTTTCCAGAAAAGAAACCCCTCAGAGGAAAGCAGATGCATAAAATCTGTCTCCAAAAGGAAGAGGTACCATAGGGCCTGAACTCATCCAGAAAAACCACTGGAATCTGGGATCTGGCTCTGCTGCAACGGGACAGGTGATGGAAGCTGGAACACTCGGACTGTCTTCCTTGCTTGTGGGTCTGCTTCGAGGACAGCACATGCCCTTCAAAGTCTTACCCAGTAAGCCTGAGAAAACTGCAGGAGAACGTGAGCAGAGCATGGTGACCCCAGATGAAAGCCAGAGAAGAGCCTCAGAAAAACGTCAGCTATTTTAACATAGAACAGTTTTGTAAGAAAGTCCCTTTTTTTTTTTTCATTGAAAACAGACCACTGTCAGAGACACGACAGCGAAATAACCAAGCATTGGGTCCAATCCAGCAGAGATCAATTTTGCCATTTTGCCAAACACAGTTTTGCCACTACCATTGAGCCAGAAACTGCTGCACTGATTCACATTTGGATTATGCGCTCTGAACTGGAAAGCATGTCGAGATAGGCAATATCTACCATCCCTCCCTCACTCCACTTGCCAGGGCCGCATTACTTGCTTCATGGCATACAATTAAAATTACATTAATAAAGTTGAATCAATGGGCTTTATAGCAAAATCAATCTATTTTCTCCAAGAATACACTTGATATTCTTAAATTTAAAAAGTAATTAACATCAAGATACTAAATCAGAGAAAACTTTTCCCTTACTCCTGTAACACTGTCCTTATACAAATCGATTATTTATTGTGCTGTTACTCAGAGTGTGTAAAAATATCATGTGTACGATGAAAATAATATTTTGTTCTTGTTTTTAGACTGGCACAGTTAGTGAAAGTCATCCCACAAGCTAAGAAGCTCTCTTTCTGCAAGGTCTTTTGCAATTAAATAAAAATAAAAATTGGTCTTTTACAAACTACCATGGTGACCTCTCCTGGTAGAAAAATATATGACCTCTAGCAATGAAAACAGATTAATCCTCAAAGGAGGAAGTACACCTGGCCCACTTCACAGTTTATTTTTCATTCCATATCCTGAAAGATCTAGATGCCATTTTAAAATCAAAACTGACACACAAACTACTGGACCATCAAGAAAACATTACAGCCTCTTGATGTAGAGGCAAAAGCCTAATCGAGAGGCTTAGGCAACTTTTAAAAATACTTTTTCAACAGAATCATCATAGAACCAGATAAAATTGTAACTGTATTATTAGAGATCACAACTTGAGACAAAACGGGAGGATAAAATGTTACCTAAACTGGGGCAACTGGGAATGAAACTCAGCTGTAACTCAGGATCGTCTTGAGCGTTGCAAACACTTTATTCACAACTGTGCCTTGTTCCACTGCGCTTCTTACCCCACACACTGTACAAGAACTTTTTCATGCAGCAGATCCTAAGTACTGCTGGGTAGACCAGTGAGAAACCTTCCACTGGTACAGATACAGAACCAAGCAAGGCTGGGGAAGATACAGGTTCATTTTCATACCACACTACAGGCACAATCTGAACAAAAACCAATGGCGCATGCATCTTAGCTTTGTGCACTGTTAAACAGAATGTACATTGTTATTGTGACCCATTTTTAACACTATTGGAACCTTCAGGCTTCTCTCTGCAGGTATAAAAGGTTCAGGAAGAGCTATGTTCTTCATTACCCATTCTGTTGGTGTTTATCAATATGAGTTGTGCCAATGCCACTGTCACTCTCCTCAGCTGCTGGGTTGCTAAATAGTCAGAGGAGGGAAAGAAACCCAGTCAGGAATTAACAAAGCTCATACAATGTTTATATATGAAAAAAATTAAATTAGATTATGTCAGAGCTGGGAAAAACTCTCCTAAGAGTGATAGTGAATAAATAATATAGTTGGTAGTATGAGAACAAAAATATCCTTCAAATGACATTTCAAGTTCAGGACAAGCAATTTTGCCAGTCCTGCTATCATGGAAATAAACTGATTTTACCACAGGTAGGATCAGATGGACATTTACACGTTGTCTTCTCTTTGTAAGTGCAAAGAACAGACGTTTCCTCTGAGCCCAAGTAAGAGCATCAAATAAAACAATTATGGCAATGGGGAGGTCCAGCATCAGCCTGTACCTGAAGCTGTGGCTATGCAATGTTTTCAGCCACCTCAAAGACAACAGATTGGCCTTCACTCTGAAACACAGGGCTAAAAGTCATATTCCTTTCCTCCAGAATACACTTGAATTGTCAGAGACTTAAGAACATATGCTTAGGGAATGGGAGGAGGAGAGTAAACATTTGGGGCTTTTCTTACTCTAAGTTTCAGCAACTTCCTCTTCAGCCCCCTTTTTCCATTCAAACTACAAACAGTGCCATGTGAGGCTCTGATATTCTCTCTCTGGTATATTCATAGAGCTTGTCTGAATCAGTTTCACACCTGACAAGAAATTCTCTTAGACCATCCAGATGTCCTAAGAATATTAACATAATTACTTCTTTGAAATACAAGACTCTGATGTCTTAGGACACATCTATAGCTATGTCTGTTACCAATGTCTCATCTCTACTCCAGTGACACGTAGTATCCAAAATTGTATTTGGCACATCATCTCACCCTCCCTAAGAAAATACAAAAACATTTCCATGTCTTCGAGTACCAAATGCTAACCCTCTCGTTAGGCCTTAGCAACTTTCAACAGGACATTTTTGAAATCTATCCTTCCTAAGTGTTAATCTACCTGAATATAATGAAAAGCAGTTTTTTCACAAGTGGGAAAATACCACAAGCATCACATGCCAGTATTTATTTGCTGCTGAGGGCTATATGAAGAATTACAGGGTCCTTCACTCAGGAGAGAAACAAACCAATTTCATTTAGAACTTGATCCAGTAGATGCTTTGGCCCAGTTTTGTTTCTCACCACACTTGGAGTGTCCTCTGTTCCCACTTTTAAGAGAGCAGGCAGAATGCACAGGCACAGGTTTCCATATTTTGGAGAGAGAAAACTGATTTCATGAACAGTCAGTGGTATGAAGTAGATCAGAGTAATGATCCTCCCAGGAGTAAAGAGACCAGCGATCTCCACACTTCTGTGGAGTGAACATTTTCCTGGCTCAAATGGGAGACCCAGTTGGAAATTCCTTCAGGTGAAGGTGGAAAGAAGTGCTCCAAGCAGGAGTCCAACTAGTAGGTCCTGGCAACAAGAAATCTCCCAAGTCTATGAAAAAGAACTGATTTAATTAGCTGTAAAAACAATCTTTTGTAATTAAAGTGAATTTATTTCAGACCAAACCAAGTTTTTAGACAAATGCATTCTAGGCAAGTGGCTCTACAGTAGCCAGCAGAACAGCTACCCTCCGTACTGGCCATTTTTAGGACGGAAACTAAGGAAACAGCAGGAGGAAAAACTCCAGAGAGGCATCCTCCAGTGTAAGGCTGTGACACAAGAAGGCCAAGAAACTGACTGTGCATGATTCATTCGTTAGATGACAACATCACGTAAAAATAGCTGGCAGTGCTCTGTGGGCACTCTGAGAGACACGCATCTGTCTCCATCTCGTTACTCTCTGTCCAGCAGTGTGTCTGCACGGTCTGCACACGCACATTCCAGAAACAATCAGCTGAGCCAGGATCACCGTTCCCAGCGGGGGCTGTGCTGACCTGCAATCACCACATCTCAGGGAACAGGAGAGGACCACACATGATTGGCACAACACTGCACTTTGTTTGACACTGAATGTGGCTTAAAGGCCAAGCAACGTTTGTTACAGGATTAACTTTAATCAAGATCTCAAAATAACTCCGGGATCTAACGATGGCTCAGTCAACTGCAGGCAAAATCTGCACATGCTAACGTAGCCTAAGCCATAGGAAAACAAAGAAGTAACTGATTTTTATTTCCAAACCAGACAGAAAACCAAATTCTATCACATTAAAAGTCACCATTTAGCAAAAGGAAACTACAATAAGAATACCAACATCATCACACACTGAGATGACAGGATCTGAGTGGCTAAAATAAAGAGATTGCAAGGAACTGTTTGAAAGTTATTTACTCCATTTTTATCGAGGATGTTTAATCTCCATTTTTAGCTTTCTAAAGGTGAAGAGAGGCAGGGGGGAACAGAGGAGGGACATTGTCTAGCGTCCTCATGCAAGTTATTTGTACTTTTGATCCCCACCAAGCAAGCACCAACTTCAAATCCAAATCGTTGGTGACAGCGGTGTGATAGGAGCTCTTCCTTCCTGTTCTGTATAGCAGTAAAGCAGGCTGACAGAAATTGCCTACCTCTGAAAAGCAACATTCTTGGCCAACTTCTTACCATAAGACTCAGAAAATACACATTTAAAAAATTCATTCCTACTGAATATCCTGTTCCATGCTGCCTAAGACTGATGAGCAGCAGTTGTCCACTATAAGAGATACACTTTGGGAAAAGCAAGTTTATAAAAACTGGTAATCTAGCAAGTGTCCTCATAGTTCAAGGATCTAGAAAATAATCATTCCCATTAAACTGTGACCTTTCTTTAATGAAAGCAGTCACTCTTTAAAATGTCCTGGTAGCATGCTTTGCATGAGGATTTTTAACAGTTATCTCCCTTGCTCACAGAGAACAATTTAGGTTTAGCCAAACTGATCAGCCCTTTCCCAAAAGTTCACTCACCATCCAGAAGAGGGTTCCAATGGCGAACTCAGAATAATGCTCTATAGTAGACAGTACACTGAATATTAAACAAATCAGCACCAGGAGAAATCTGTAAAAAGAAAACAATGTTTAGTGACTTGTCAAGTTGAACCGTAAATCCAGATCTAGTTTGTTCTCTCATTTGCATAACTTTTTTCATCACAAATACTTTGTGTTTAACCAGTTAATGCTTCTTAGTCAAATGAGCATCATCATTTTGCATTCATTCAGCTTTCAGAAACACGGAATAAAAATGACAGGAAGGCTGAACACAGTAAAATCAGTAAATAAACCTCACATAATCAAGTATATTCCTCAGGGAAGCTCGTCATCGTGAATGTTTCATGTTTCACTGATTGCTGTACAACTTAGCAAAGACACAAACTACACTCAGTGGGTTTTGGTAGCTTCTACATGAAAATTATAGGTCAAAAAGCTTATCAGGAAGGGGAAAAACTCATGTACAACCTAGAGACCAGTGACAAGATGAATTCCTTCGGAGTTTATCCACGGTGTTGCCCCAGTGGACTCTTTTATCAGTGTTCCAGAAGAAGAGATGAAATGCACCTCATCAAGTCCACATATGACACAAGCCCAGGAGTCTGGTCAATAAGCTTGAGGGCAGAGGCCCTGGTTAGTGGTGCCTGCACAGGCTATGGAACAGATGTACCGGAATCTCATAAAAACCAACAGGAATACACCTTAAGTCCTACACAAAGTGTGAGGAAGAAGACGAAAATGTGTCCATCCGACCTCCCTTTCCCAGGCTAACCTCCTGTCCCTAATTCCCAGCTCCTGTGCCTCCCTCCCTCACGCATGCCCAAGCAGCAAAGAGGGATGGGGAATGCAGGGTTGTGGTCAGACTACAACACATTGTCTCTGCCCCTCTTCCCTCCTCCTCCTCCTCACACTGCTCCCCTGCTCCACTGTGGGCCCTTCCACGAGCTGCAGTCCTTCAGGATAAACCTTCCCCAGGGGCTGCAGGGATTTTCTGCTCTGGAACCTGCAGCACCTCATCCCCTTCCTCCTTCTCCTCTCACCTCAGTGCTGAGAGGTTGTTTCTCACTCTTGCTTCTCCCTCTCTTCTCACAGCCCACGCTGTGGTTTTGGCCTTTCCCCAGGATCTTTTCCATCTAAGGCTGGGGGCTCAGCAGCACATGTATACACACAGATATAAAGGAGCACACAATACAGAATCCCAGAATCATTTAGGTTGGAAAAGGCCTCAAAGATCATCAAATCAAAACATCAACCCAACACTTCCACATCCACCATGACACCCAAGTGTCTCATCTACACATATTCAAACACTTCCAAGGACAGTGATTCCACCGCTTCCCTGGGCAGCCTGTTCCACCTACTTACTCACAGATGCACTTCATATGTATATATCTATATAGAGAGAAAGAGACAAAGCTCTCACAACATAGAAACTGGATAGGAAAGAACTACTGCAAAGAACTACTTGGATATGGAACACCCCAAAAACGTGTTAGCCTCAGATGGAGGGTAGGCTGAGCCAATATTCTTTATGCAGCACGTTCAAACCACGACTAGAACCAGGGAAAATAGGAGAATGCTGGTATCTATGGCACCCTTCAGCTTTCCTTTTTCTCTTTTTAGAGTGCTTCAGAGTTTTAGACCGCCTTGGGATCCCCAGGAACACTGAACACAATTCTCTAGCATGTTTGGTCCAGTCATTTGCATACCACAAGTAAATTGCAAGTATGTGCTAATACAGACAAGGAGAGGCAGTCGTTTCTCTGTATACCTCTTCAGTCCTAAAACTGGATTTGAAGTTATAACAAACAAAAGGTCCTGCTTCCTTTCATCTGGCTCTGTAAGGACTCTGACACTATTTAACCACAAATGGAGACTTGAGAAGATCAGAGCCACTATTAATAAATAGATTTTGTAAGTAGTGGTTAGCGCTCTACGTGTACCACAGTCTCTGAATCAAATTTGCATTTCTTCAAGATTTACCTATCCTGATCCTCAGTGTAAGGGAAAGGGGATCCAGATAATACATCTCAGTCAAGGGTAACAGCACCTTTAGCTCGGGGCAGATCTTACCCACACTCTCATCATTTATGAGTTCCACAACCCTTCACTCAGTCCTGCTACTCCTTTTGCTTCAACATGCATGAGTTGCCAAAAGTATTATTTACCAGTTTCACTCTCATGCCCAAATGTTTATCTCTGAAAACAGTGCTATGTTGTAGGGGGTACAGAGATCTGTCCAAGGCATAATAAAACCGATTTACTGCTTCAATGAGTTGCTGCCCTGCCCAAAGATAAACCAGCAGAGGGGAGAGAACCCAGCATTCCTGGAGAGTGATGCTCCAAAAAGGAAATCCGAGCAAAGCCTCGAGGACCGACACTGAAACACAAGCCAGCTTTTGGCAAATGGAAAAGAACAAGTCAATAAGGGGTTCAAAGCATAGTGTCCAACACTAGAAGGGTCTAGGCTTGGAAAATTGCAGAACTTTAGCCTTTTCTTGACACAACAGCACTGCTTTCCATGTAAAGAAAATGCAGATGAAAAGTAAGGTAATCAGGGTCATAAGAACCTCTTTTTCTTATACATTTAATATAAGTACTGAGTACTCCACTCTCTTGGATGCTGTGCTCTGCCAGGGATTTTCTTTAACCAGACACCTTTTACTTCCAACTAGCAATCCCAGTGATGGGTACATGGAGAAAGACACAAAAAGATGAATAGACTTATCAACACGTTAGGATAGTGTTAAAGGCCCACAGAACTCTCTTGCAGCTCAGACTACCCTTCAGTCAATGGTCAAGGGAACACTTAAACTTGGCTGGTCCCTGAAACCAGCATATCAGACAACTCCAGCAGAGATGTACTAAGAACTTCTCTAAACTAGTCAGTCTGCTGGTTCTCATCTTTTCCTGTGAAACTGTTGTTCTACTCCTAGGCAAAATGAATGTACAGAGAGATGGTCACTTCCTCTAAGTACAGACTCTTAATTTCTTCCAGATCCCTGCCATTTCAATTATCTCCTTTCAAAATACCTTTGTCTTCTTTTACTGCACTCACTAGTAATACATAAAAATCCAGGGGGAATTCACATTCTAAATGTTTTCTACCAAAACCCTGTGGATGACAGGGCACTTTACACCTTTTCCACTCTAAGAAAAGTGAAGAGTAAACCAAATATTCTTACATTCTCTGCAGATATTATCAATACATCTTCAAACATACCTCCTTTTAGGCTTCAGAAAAAGCAATTAAAAAGAGGTTTACAAAAAAAATTGAGAAAAAAAGTGATAAAAGAGCTAAGCTGTAGGTGCATAAGGATGTAAAAGGGAGGACAATTGCTGCCTCTTTCTTACTAAGGGACCCCAAATGCCAACACAAACTGCAGGTCTTGTAACTTTGAGCTAATTGTTGCTTCTCTCCTGGTTTTACGTATTAAGATTCTCTTTTTTTTTTCCCCATTTCCAAATTACACACTAAAACCATTCAAACCTTTAAATTCACTTAATTTATGGCACTATATCCTCTGGCCAGTGAGTGTCACTCCTTCCCAATGAATAGCAAGGGCAGCTCACATTAGCTGAGTACAGATTCAGTTGCAGTGGGGACAAAGTCAAAGACAAGCACAGAATAATGAGTGAGCGAGGCCATCAAGAACTGCAACAACCACAAAAAACCCCAATCAACCAACCAGAAAAAAGACCCCAAACATTAAAAGAAACCCTCAAAAACAAAAAGAAAGCAAGCTCATTCACCTAGCCAACCAGTAAGCCATGAACTGATAGTGAAGATGTTGTCCCAGTAATCTCTAATCAAAGCACAAAGGAACAGAAACAACAGGTGTAGAAAAGAGGACTGCAGTGATTTGTATGGAATTAGAGTGCTGCAGATCCTGTTCTCCTGCACAGCTCAGCAGCAAATTGTGGTGGTAGCATTGCTGCAAGGAGTTTGTCACTGGAGAAAAGATGTGTTTCATTAAACAAAAAAGTTCTCTTTTAGAGTCCACCATGGCTGAAAGATACAACCCTTAAGTGCCCTTAGTTGTAAATCCTAAACCAATCTCAGCGGTTTTCCCCTTTTAGGTGATGAGAAGACCATACTTATTTTCCAGCCAGGCAATTTATGTGGAGAGAAAAAGAAATGTTAATAGACATTAAAAGTGCTAATAGTTACCCAGACAATTGTGCGTCTGTGCCTGTGGGCACAGATCTCAGCGTGTCCCGGACCCTCAGGGTTTGATCTGGCCAGATTAAAGTGAGTGCACATAGGCTGCCTTGTCTTGGAGCAACACAGTCACAGGGAGCAGCTCAGGAGACCTCCAGTACAAGAGCTGTGCAATCTTGTCAGATGTTAAACAGGATTATCTCCATTTTATTCTTTCCATCAATAATGGGTAGTAAAAAAAAATTGTTCAGCCAGCATATACAGCATTACCTCTTACACAGAAGATCCAGAACACAGAAACAAATATTTTTCTAGGGTGTTTAAGTGCAGTAAAAAGCTGTCTGTTCAGTACTACAAGCCAACCAACCAATCCCCACTTCTACTGCTCAGAAATGCACTCAATGTGATAATCTTCTGCTGGCTTCCTCCAGGCTTTCTGACAGTCTTTACCATCCAGTTTTGAGTCCCAGAAGATGGTGCACGAGGTGCTTTCAATCAAGGCCTTCCCAATACCAAGAGCTCCTTTTCTGATATCAACTCTCAAAAATGCTGGAAACCTCCCCTACTACTGTGGCTTTACATTTCAAACACGTCCAGTCTTCCTTCTCCTATGTAATCCCAAACAGACGTGAGACACACTGATAACCCTGCTGTGGGCACACTGTAATCTCCATGAGGACACAGCAACCTGCTGAAGAGAGAGGGAATGGAAGAACCCAATTACTACTCCTCATGACCAACATGAAAGTAGATCTGCCTATCCTTTACTGGAATTGTCGAGAAACTGAATTTGAGACAGATAAGGGACAGTTTCTGGTACTCTCAGCCAGAGTCAGATAGACTTAAGAAGGTAAAAATAACAGGAGTGTGTCAAGGTAGATACAAAACCAAATACCAGCCCAAAATGGTTCTCTTCCAGGCAGTGATCTCACAGAACATGATCACCCAACACAAGCAGCAGTTCATGGATGGACACATCCTCAGTGTGAAGAAGCTGGGACTGCTTTCCCTTTGGATATGTGCGTCTGGAAGGGGAGGCAGGACAGGGCTGGAGCCGAGAGCCTTGAGGTGCCATTCAGGACCCCTGGTTTACACAGCAGCCCCCCACAGACATGGTTTAGGCACAGTTGGTGATGCCCTTGTGCGCACTTGCAGCAGTTTATGCTCAGTGCTCACCACAGGCTGTTGGAAAGAAGCCATGGGTGGAGTTTGGTGAATAGGTGGTATCTGAGTTATGACAAAAGTGCTGCAAACAAGTAGTGGAAACAAAGGTCAAGTCCTCCCTGCACCCCAAGTGAATCCACTCTCAGAGAAACCAACAATCCTTTTGCACCTTTTCCTCTAATACAGTGGAGCAGCATCTCCTTCCACCTCTGATATCTCTGAGCCAGCAGCCAGTGCATGCTGCCTTCACAGTTTCCTTTAAGTTACTGTCACTGTCACTGGGCCACACACCACAATGCAGGTTAGCTTTGACAGTCCACCCTTAAAGATAAACAGCTCAATTAATTGCCAATTGATCTGTGGAATCCAACAAGCTACAGCTCTCTTGCCTCTCAGGCTATCAGAAAAGCTCCTTGTGGACTGCTCCTAACAGCCTTTGGAATGCTAAACATAGCTCTAACCAATGACCTTTTTAAACACACTGGAGGAAAAAAGCTTGGATGAGTGCCAAATCCCCTGTAAAGAGCTGGATGCACGGTGCCACAGGCAAACCTTCGGCAAGGCTCCTCACTGAATACCTCTGGGTTTGTCTCGAGGTCTCACTGCAGGTGTTGGTTTGAGAAACAAGCTGCTCCCCTAAAGGCAATAGCAAAGTCTGCCAGGGTTAACTCGTCAACAAGTGTCAAAACACACGCTGGGTCTCCCTTAATATTTCTGATTAGATTTCTAGGACACCTATAGGTAAGGCAAGTGGATGGGTGTGTGTTTCATATTGCTGACTTGGGGTGAAGCTATTTAAAGCTTGTCATGTGGCAATTTCCCTTTCCCCACCAGCTGCCAGTCTGGCTTCCCCATGCTGCCCCTCTTACCCATACTCTCTCCTGCAAAGGACAATTCTCTGTGCTGTGAGGGCGAGAAAACAGGGTGTGACTGTTTACTTGCTTGCAGAGAGTTATTTACATCCATAGAGAACAGTTTTACCTGCTGGCAGATGCTCAGTTCCTAAAGGGAGGCAGTCAATAAGGCAGAGACATAAATAATTACCAACTAGTAGAGTTGGCCTACTCTTTCCTATCCTAAAGGAACTGAGGTTGTACTTTCTAGTACTTTGTCCTCTTTCATTCTTTTTGTGATTCTTGAGGATGTTGAGCCACAATTTCAGCTGTTACTTCTGCAAATACATTTTTCCTTTTCTACCTTAGAGCTACTAAAAATAGTGAATTATTTCCTCTCAAAACACCTGGCTTTCTTTTCCTTCAATTTTTTTTTCCTGAAAACAAAACCTTATTCTCGATCACCTATTTGCAGACTCTTCCTCATTCTCTCTTTGAGCAGAAAAATAGTATTTTACTTATCAGAGGAAAGAGGAGTATCTCAGAACCTCCCATTTGGTTTCAGATTCTCATGTAACACTCTTCACACTTACAGAAAATGAAGTGTCATGCTTTCCCAAGAGACATCTTGTTAATGTAAACTAAATTTTAGTACTTCTTGACTTCTCCTCAGTTCCTTAAGCCTCAAGGCATACACAAAAATACAACTGCTTCCTCATCAGTGCTTTTAGATCATCATCCTTAAATCTGTCCCATGTGTTAACCAGCTTAAAGAGGCAGTCCTGTTGCACTGGACTATTGATCAACAACAGTTAAAGGGCTACAAATTAGTGCTTGTCTATGTCCTGGTCCTCCTAAATATTGCTTCCTTTTGGAGAGTAGCTAGTGCAACTGGAAACGTTTCTGTTGCTGCTGTAGCCAGGGCAAAGTCTGTTCAATAGATTTATTGACCATGAGCACACATCACTGAAGCCTAAGAACACTGGGAACTAGGAGGTTAACTCAACACTGAGGGCAAAATAATGTCAAGCACTTTCTCCAGGGTGAACCTTTGCAAGGTCATGCTATAACAAACTTATTTTCCATGGAAGACAAGCCTAATGGAAGTTCTTAAAGGAGGAGTAGTCATAATTCCTCCTTTTAAGTTTTGCAGCAAATAATTCCATTTCTAGCAAAAACTATGCATATGGCGCTTTGTGTTTATCTCCTGCAGATAAGTGTACTTAAAGCGCTGATATATGAAATGCTCGTGGGAATATTATCTCTTGGACAACAAAAAAGCGTTGGGTGGGGAGGGGACAAACTTGTAAATTCACAGACAGAGATATGCTCCTTGGCAACCAAGTACAAAACAGTAGCTTTGTGGCCTTCTGGGCTTTACCAAACTTCGTTGACTCCGCAAAGTTTTGTTTACAGAAAAAAACCCCACTTTTCGAAAAATATGAGCTCTATAATGAAAGCAAATCAACAAAAATTATTATGGAAAAGCTATCGAAACCTATGCTCTGTAGTATTCAGGTGCCTGGACTGTGGGTTGCTGACGATTTTAACAGAACCAGATGTGTCCTGTTCCTCCCTCAAAAATGATCTACTGTGCCTCACTTTACTCTGTGAAAGCCCTCCAGGTGGATAATTGCAAATGGCTTCTATACGTCTCCAGTTGAAATCACATGGAAACCCTGCCTTTTAAATTCCTTAGATAATCCTTTATTCTATATGCTGTTTGCTCCAGAAGATTTGAGCAACCTGGTTTAGTGGAAGGTGTCCTGCCCATGGCAGGGGGTGGAACTCAATGATCTGTAAGGTCCTTTCCAACCCAAACCATTCCATGAGTCTAAGATACGAAGCCAAAATGTTCCGACCTACTATCACAGTAGGGGAGAAGAAAGGCAGTTGCTGAAGAAATGCAGCTGGACTTAAATTAAAAGAAAAATGGAGTGACTTGAGGCTAGTATGTCCAACAAAATCCATGTGCAACTACACTCATTGGAGCTTCAGCTTCTTTCTGGATGACAGACTACAGAGTTGTCTGAAGGAGACCAACAGCTTTAAGTCAGCCTGTTGTTAGGGACAATAAATGAGTTTAGCAAACAGAAAGTTTTTTGAGGGCCTCCAGCAGCATGGGCTGCGTTCTATTTTAACTGGTCATTTTGTGGCAGGAAAACTAAGGCGAGCATTCCTGTTTTTTCATGCTCTGAAAGAGCAAGATGTTCTCATTCCTGAGTGCGTGAAGCACTACACTTCCTTCTAAATGGGACTGTAATGTCTTACGTGGAATAGCCATGTGCTTCTAGAAAACATTCCTGCTGGTCTGAATAAAACCTTGCTCCTGGTCCTTACATATTTTTGTCATCCGAAGCAGTTTCTAAGTCATGAAGAGCAGGATGTCGACGTGCCTTTGTAGGCAAGTTTTGATGTCCCTCAGTTCTCTCACAAATCTATTTCCAGGCTCCTGAGGTTTGATGTGTCTTTGAAAGGTCTTGTGCTTATACATATGTGATCATACACAAATTAGAGTTGGTTGGAAATTCTGGTTAAGGAACAATTTTTCTGCTGGAAATACCGATCTGTTAAAATTAGAAATAGTCTGGGAATGTGTTGGTTTCAGCAGAACTGGAGACGGAGACCAGACAGGTTTTAATGGAAACCTGCCTGGCTTTGGACTCTACCAACAGGGAGCATGCCTGGCAGAGAATTTGGCCAAATCTGACTTTCTTTTTTCTGCCTCAGAATAAAATATTTTCAGAGCTTTTAAGCCCTCAACCAAAGGAAAATGATACCTATCACATGGATATACTGAGGATATCTGTCTTCAGCTGTCTCTTCTGGGTTGCACCCAGAAATGCCCAAGAGCCTCACTGCACGTAACATGAAGTTGCCCTCCTGGCTCCTATCAGAAATAACAAGTCAATATTTCTACAACATCAAGGGAATTTAAAATTTCATTTACAAATAGACTTACCTGCATATACAGAATTCATCACAAACAGGACCAGATCAACAGCTAAAACCAATGCTGTTCAAACCACAGCATGAGCCATACATCCTACAAAAAGATCTCCCACTTGAAATCAACTTTCTGGATCAACTGACCCAAGCTGTTGTATGTTATTTGTAAAACATCCGTAGCTCCCATTAGTAATGAGAACATCACATTTCCAAAACATTTGAGAGCCTGACTTCTTTGCTGTTCTTTGAAGAGCACTAAGATTTGGATTTTGCTTTTTCTATGAGTTTATCTGGCAGTAGTTCAGAACTGACAAATTGTATTCATGCATTCCTTACAATCACCAGGAGCGCTGACCTCTCTGAAACCTCTTCTTCAGTGCCCTGCCTTTCCCAGGATTTAAGCTCCTTGATTCCACTGAGTGCCTGTATCTTCCACTGACATCTGTGCTTCTGTGTTTCTCTTGCTTTTATCTCTGTATGTCTTGCAATCTTCCATTCTGATTCTATAGCTAAGACTCCCCAGAAGAAACATAATCAGTTCTTTAAACAGTGACAAAACCAGTCCATCATCACGACATCAGTGTTGATGATTCTGACACTTATACTACCAACCTTGACTGTGACACAAAGGTCAGTATGTTTTGGCATGTGATTTAGGACACGCCTCCAAAGGAACAGGAAATTACAACCACCATTTACAAAGCAATACCAGCCTCCTCATAATACTCACATTAAGTAATGTTTCTTGGGTTCAGAAGCAAAAAAGGGAAAGAACAAATGCTGTGCAAATACATCCACTAAGTTAATGCCAGCTTGATCATCAGGGAGACCCCCTAAAACACTTTTCTTCTTGAATTTGGTACCATGTGGAGTACACAAGTTAATCAACAATTGTAACATTAATACTAAGGAATATCTTTTTATTTTGCTGGTTTCTGTAAGAACAGAGGGGTTTTCTCCACAAAAATTCCATCAATAGCACCATATCAGTGTCAGGCTACAGTATTTGTTTTCACTACTGAAACATTAGCCCATGGGGACAGACGTTAATGTATATTCATTGCTCAGATTATTACAAAATTGAGTTTCTAGAGTAAGATGGGTTGAATTTCTTACAGAAAAGATGGAAAAAGTCATCAATAACTTCAAAAAAAAGAAAATAAAACTTACTCATGCTGTGGCTTTGTGCCCTGTGGTTAGGTGACTGTGCCTAACACAAAGTAGATCCAAGTTCTTCCTTAGGAGCTTTTGGAACATCTCTCTCCTGAAAAGACTCCTTGGTGCCAAACAATCTAAAGGAGCTCAAAGTGAAGTGTTTTCATCTTGGGGTTATTAATTTCCTCTCTCCTCTAGACAAATGTCTATTTTAACCAAATGAGAAGAAATACAGTATCTATGACATGTCTCACCCCCTGTCCATGTCAGCTGGAACTCACCCACTGGCTCAGGAGTTTTGGGTAAGTCCCTTTCAGACAGACAGCTCAGACAGTGTGGTTGCAGAAACCTCATTTCCTTAGGAAGAGAGGTTAAAAATTAATAACTACCCACATGTATTTTTAGAACAACCAAATCCTGGAACTTTACAGAACCCTAATCACAATTGTCTTTAGTATCAGTGCACCTCCATTAGCAACTTCAGCCATTCCACCATCTCATCCAGCTGAACATGCAACCCTAAGCAGTAAGAGGAACATCCCACTTCAATGAATAAGGAGTTCTTGAGTTTCTTCCTTTCAATATTGCTCATCTTTTGGTACCTGAAGTTTGTCATCAGAGACATCTGCTTAGTATCTCTCAGCAGCTAGTATACAGATAAAAAGTAGCTACTATAGTTCTAAAACTTGAAAACTTTGTCAGTGAAATTTCTATATAAAATTCCAAATAAGTAACTGCTATGCTGGCAAGAAACACCCTGAACCTAATAATAATAATAATAGCAATAATAATAACAGGCATTACTCTTATGAAAGCACACCATGTCCAGAACTAAGCTGTGACATCAAGGTCAAAGCCAGAATCTCAAAAGCAGCCATGTGCTTATAATTACTCTGAACTTTAGTTGTTGCTTGTGTTGGTCATATTACAATCACATCATTGGAAATAGCAAAATATCTGCTTGCATTCTAGAGATAATTGTGGAAAGGACAGAAATGGGAATTTGGCAGTCCCTTTGAGATAAACAGTTATAAATAATGGCTTATATGCTCCATTTCCAGATAAAAACAGGAGCTGGAGAACACTGTGCTAACTTACTTCAGTTCACTAAAGCACTGCTATACTCAAAATAATCAAAATATATGCAGGCAAGTGCCCCATTAAAAGGAACCACTAGATCCTTACATTTTTTGCCTTTTAAAGTTCTTTACATCAGCAGCAGTTGTATGCCAAACAAAAACAGAGTATCAGCCAGAATGGTGGCTCTGAACTTCTGCAATTTCATTAACAGAACACAACTACAGCATTTCTTACATGAAGTTGGAGGAAGCAAAAAACCCGAGCAAGCAAAGTCTGAAGAGAAATAATAATAGGAAAAAATTGCAGTTTTTAATTTGTCCAAATAATCTGAATTCATTTGTTTATGTATTACTCACAGTGACACACACATTGGTACACAGGACCTTTTCTAAAAGAAAAAAAGCCCTTTGCTGGCCAGTCCCCCTTTTATAAACATGTTTTTGATCTTCTGTACTTTTCTCCCCAAGTTTTAAGTCTGTGACATTGTTCACATTTCTGTAAGGATCATGCACTTTTAGTTATTCAGCAGTAATTGTTCAGTTGAGTTTTTTTCAACAAGCTGCCAGGAACAGGTATATGTTTATGTGTGTGCACATGTGCTGCTCTTTGAAAGAGCTGTGGGAGTCAGTCCGAAGAAAGAGAGGGGTAACAAAGTAAATCTGGGGCATGTTTCCATATAAAACTGAGCCCACACCACAGCTCTCTGGTGGGAAAAAAACAAAAAGAAAAGAAAAGAAAGAGAACTTCGCCTCATTGCATTCCAGTCTTGGCCAACTGTGTTAGCACTGGTTGCAGACCCATTAGACCATTTGCTGACATGCTGCAACTCCTCAAGGTCCCAAAATCTCCTCATTTCCTGCTGATCTAGATTCCTGCCATTACAGGGAGCTGATGAAGCATAGGAGAGCTCCAGTGAGTGCCAGAAGCAACACGAGTTGTGCAGCAGAAAAGTGTGCCCAGAAGTGAAGAACAGAAGGTGACAGAGGTGCACCAAGACCTTTTGGCATCGGTAAACCTCTATGCCAGCTCCGGGAAACCATACTCTAGGGAAGGCATTCTCCTTGTCTGTGCCACACAATTCCCAGAGACAGGCAGCTTCCCCTAGGAATGATTCGGAGCAACAGCCATCATCCTCTCCGAGTCACCATTTGGAGGAGTTGTTTCTCCAGAAATCTCAAGGCAGCCTGCAGAGCAGACTTTGTTGCTACCCAAACTCTGCATTTAGGAAATGTTTTGCAGTCAAGCCAGGTGGTCTGCAGTACTTGCCATATGATTGGCAATGTTACAATTATTGTGCACAATTTTACAGGAAATTTAACAAGCAATTTTTATCCACTACGAGAACAAGAGTGGGGCAGTTGGTGCATGACTAACCTGACTGAAGACCATCCACTCTTTCCCACTAGGGAAGGTTTCTGCTGGTGTCATAAGCTGAACTGGCTATCCAAGTGTAACTCCAAGCTTAACTATCCAAGGACAAGTACAGCTGGAAGGAGCAAGCTGAGTGCAGAAAGTGGATGAGAGGAGCAGAACTGGTGCTGGCTTGCTAGCAATGAGCTGTTAGATCAGCTCACCTCATCCCATAGGACGTTATGGGATACAAAGTCTGGTCTAACTTTTAAATGAGACCAAGGTCTAACATTCATTTAACAAGTGGCCAAACCAGCACAAAGTGACCTGGAACAGCTGCAAGTTCTCACTTAAGCTTCTGCAGTGTTACACAGCAAGAAAATAGCAGGCCTGAGAACACAATTAAGAGTCCCTCTCCTGAGCCTCCCTCTTGCCTTGGCCTTGCCTCCCTTCCCAGCCAGCCTGTGCTTTCTCCAGTGCCTGACAGTAGCCCTTACAGCTGTGCTGACTCCAGGGGTGATGCGACATCCATTTGCTAAGAACTGGACTGGGACCACCAGCTCCTTTTGTATCTCCCCACAGCCATGACTGCTTCTTCTTCACTATTGACTTGGACAAGATTCAAATTAGTTGCCTGTGGGTGAAAGGTTCCTTGTCCCATCATGATTTCCACGCTCCCACTTTTCCCTAGCTCCCAGCTGTCATCTCCTACCCCTTTTCCTCCCAGTGGCTTTCTGAGCTTCTTGACCATTTCCAGCTGTCCCCTTTGTGCCTGTATCTAGCTTTCTGATCTCCAGAACCTGCTTGTCCTCGTTCCCTTGTCCCTCCTGCTTAAGTCAGATTCTCTTTGTTCTTGAGCTGTGCTGCTTTTGTATTGTTTTCCTCCGGTTTCAGCATCACTGGCACCGGTCTCAGCTTCCACTACAAACCAACCTGGACCTCAGTGTCTCGGTCCCAGGTTCTCCTCTCTCCCTCTTTCACCACACTCAGTGTTAGCCAGTTGTCCTGCTCCCTCACTTCTTAATCCAGAGGAAGCCAGGTTCCCTCTAAGTTTCTGGCTTTTAATTGAAAAATTCATCTACCCAACCAACACTAACTGAAAAGACCAAAATTAGCAGTTCCTGCATGCTCCAGAGAAATGGAAAAGACAGGACAAGGAGGTTGGACTGCAGCGATAAAAGCTACAGGGTGTAACTGAGGGGAAAAATACTATGGATCCTGGGCACACTCAGGGGTTTCCTGCCTGGAACCCGTGCTGCGACATCGCCTCGGGCTGACACAAGGTGGCCTCTGTGGCTCACAGAACAGTGACATGTGAAAGCCAGCCAGGTGGGCACAGCATTCTAGCCTACAACGGAGCCATTCCAGCAGTCACTAAATGGAGAGAGGCTTCAGAAATATCGCCATCACATAAGTAAGACTCCACTTGCAATTAAAGGATTTAAATGTGTAGATTTGCCAAGTAATGTCACTGCCGCAAATAACTCATCACCGATACATGTTGTATTTTTCTTTCAAGAGGCAAAATATTACAGTTCTACCCTAATACCTGACATTTGCATGGGATTTAAGCAAGTGCATGGCTGAGTTCAGAAATGAATCCAAGCCAGGCACACGTTTCTTTGTCTGGACTGAGGGCCACACAGCAAATAGCTGGGCTCTAACATACATGATCTCCAACAGCTCAAGGCTCTTACACAGCCATAGGAATTGCTTGGTTAGGATCAATACATTGTCAGTTCACGGAGCAGCTGCTTCTCAAGCCCTCAGCTCTTGCTAAGTGAGATCCTCTACTCTTTTGGGGATTTTACAAGCGAAGTATTTCAATTCTTCCAGTAAAGTGGAAAAGTATCTCAGTGAGAAGGTTTTCAAGACCCAGAGGCAGGATTCTCAAGTAAACCCACTCCCTTCAAACATTTTGTTTTGAAACCGTAATTTCAACCTCCACTAAAACTCCAATAACTCCACTAAAATAATACAAAATCTAGGTTTAAGTAGGCAGAAATGATTCCCTTTTCTTACACCGTTATAAAGTTCCCCAAAAACCTTGAGCCTATTCCCTTAAAAGAAACTTCTTACAAATGTTATGGGAGATGAGATTAGCCGAGTAATTTCAGAATGAGAGATGGTCACCTCCTGGAGCATTTGCTGTTCCCTTGCCTCGTCTGGTTTTGGAAAGTCAGGTTCTTTCTAGCAGAACTGACTCCTGTCCCTCTTGGACAAAAGTTCCCCCAAGTTTGTACCTGAGTTGTGTGATCTTTGTGGCACATGAAGGACAGAAGGGACAGAGCACATCCAGCTCCTCCAGGCTACACAAATATCAGCCATGTACTTGAAAGTTTGGATTTGTCAGGAAAATAGTCATAATCATCAGCATCAGATCACCTGCACTTAAGTTACCTCCAAACCCACACATAAAACATGGGAAGCTTTTTAAAAATAAATTACAGGTTGTTCTAATTATAAAATTAAGTGTATTTTAGATTAGTAGTTTATTTTTTAAACAGTGTTTCCCTGCAATGATATATAATCTTATAAGGCGTGTTCTTTCCAAAAAAGAAACTTGTTATTTAAATGAACACACCATGTAGTTATTGGGATAATTATTAGTAAAAATACCCTTGAGACAAAATGCTTGCCAAAAGCCGTTTCACGTGTTTCCTTTCTGGCAGCCTCAAAGACAAATAACTTTTAAAAGCACTCAATTTGCATATTCTTTCATGTAAGTTAGGAATCCTTGTTTAAAAAAAAGATGTTGCTGTTGGTATTACCAATATTTTCTCCAATTTTCTAGTACTGAGTGGGTGTATAGATTTTTATTTTTTTATTTTATCTTAATGCCCAATTCAGAATAAAAAAGTGCATATTAAAGGTCAGCCTTAGTTGGGGATAAAAGCAACAGAGACGATGAAACAAATGCATTTTAGCAAGATCAGTAGTCTCAAATAGGCTTAAATTATGACTATTCATATATTTAAATCTACACAAATCACATCTGTTTAGTCCTTAGAAATAAAGCATGCTATAAGCATAGTTCTTGAAAGAGGCCCTATCTTTTCACTTGGAGAAATTTCATGAATCAAAAAACCCTTTCAAAAACCCCTATATAA
The DNA here is from genome assembly GCA_013398955.1 of Callaeas wilsoni. Taxonomy (NCBI): domain Eukaryota; kingdom Metazoa; phylum Chordata; class Aves; order Passeriformes; family Callaeidae; genus Callaeas; species Callaeas wilsoni. The sequence continues at coordinate 12,062 of VWPU01016449.1, read as the reverse complement.
TGCTGAGGGGGGGAAAGGAAGCAAGTATTAATAAGACTATCTATTTTATGCCAAATAGAAGCATTAGGATTCATCCTTAGAATTATCATATATTTCTCTGGGCAGTTCCTGACTGCAGCCACTGATAATGGTTTTTTCCCAAAATGCAGTCAGGCCATAGTTTATCTCAGACAAACAGAGTAATTTCAACACTCTGCATTTCCTTAGGAAATACGCTAATTTTATAATAAAAGCAAGGCTTTTTGGCTCAGCTGGCCAGTAAAACTTGCTCTGGTCTCAGTAAGAGCACAACTGGACCCTTTCTACAGCTAAGATGACAAATTATCTTTCTGTTAAGCAGCATTCAGAACAGTAATTGAGGTCTTGCTAAGCTTGACAGATACCATAAGCAACTCAAAGGAAACAATAACAGCTGGATTAATATATTAACCACTGCTTTACAAGGGTAAAGGCTTAATTTCCTCCTTGCATGCACTACATACATGGTACAATGAAAAACATTCTGCTAAGTTTGTACTCATTTCACATTCACGACTATAAATCAATTCAAATTGGTAATGTTATATGTTTGTCTAACAAATTACTTGTTTTGGCACTTTAGCATGAGCAAAACAAACTTACAAGAGCAGGATGTGTCTGATCACAGCTGGACCTGCCACATCTCCCGCTAAAAACTGCAGTGTCTGAAGCTGGAAGAGTGTAAAGCAGCTCAATCAGCAACCAGAACTGCCAGGAGCATAGAGGACTTGTCCTCAGAAGTATCAAATATGCTTGTACATCCTTGAAAACAAAGATCATTTGAAGAATAAAAAGCCTTCTCTGGAAATGATAATGGATATAGTGGCTGATTCTTTGAGGAACGGGCTTTTCCACCGCCTTCAGAGGACTACTCATGCAACAGGTTTTGAGCACAGGAACTCAAGTACTGATTCCTGGCTGAGTAAATGGGTGCTTTCAGATTTTTCTTACACCAAAGATCATGCGAAAATGTAGGTACTTACACAGCAAAATGATAGATAAAACACTTCCACCCACTGGGCCTCTCCAGGAAGTTGTAGACCTGTCCCTGTGTGCTGGTTTTGGTCAGATACTGGCTCTGGAAGCACTCCATGGTCCGAGCCCTGCCAGCTCCACTGTCCAAGCAGGCTGCAGCCTTTGTGCCTTCTCCAAGGCTCTGAGGAATCCCGGATCCGTTATCCACGGAGGGGTCTGGATTCAGTGCCACAGGAGAATACTGCATGGTGCTGCTTAGGTTCCCCCTGACTTTCAGCAAGGCTGCAGATTCGCTATTTCCACTCAGAGTGCTCAGCTGGAGAGGGGAGCCTTGATCCTCCCCACGGTGGTTACACACGGGGTACCCAGCAGTTTCTCCACCACCACAGGACATCCCACAACAACACACAGGTACTGCTGCCTCTGATCAATATTTAAAATCATGAAGGAGAGATCGGATGTCTTCCCTGCCCAGGGTTCTCCAGCAGCTGATAAGATGGCTTTGTGCTGTTATCACGGAGCTTCTCTGTGACACAAGTGGGAGCTGCCGGCTGTCACCTGCTGTCACTCACAGCCTCTGAAATTAAATCAGAAAAACGTATGAAGCAGTGACGTGTGCTTGACACCAGAAGGAACGGGAGTCTGGGAAAGGAAAGAAGTTGAGACTTCTGGAGGAAGGAAAGAATACTGAGTTTCAAAATTACTTTGTTAAGAAGGAAGCCTAGAACTATTTAAACAGTGCAACACTCGTACAGCAGCAGGGTCTTGAGAGCTGATCCTACCAGATTACTTTGAGAAGTTCTCGAAGTGTCCTGATTAGAGATGGAAGTGTTGCCCAAAACACACCTGAATGAGGCTTTGAACTTCAACACTTACACTTCAGGAAAACTTATCTAAAGTGTCAACATTACAGGAAGATTTTAAGACTTAAATAAATTATTTCAGTCACCTCACGAGACCCGATCTTGCAGTCCACAGTACTCCGGAACAATTTTTCTCGAGTGTAAAAAGGAGGATGCCATTAATGATAACTGACACTGGGAGGTTAATATTGCTACAGGGAAAAAGATCAGAGACATCTGGCCTGATTCTCAGTTTTCTTCAAGCCCTTTAATGTTTGCAGCTAATTTTGCTACTCTCAAACAAGTATGTAGACCAAATAGAAAAGACAATAGGGTTCTTCTAGATCAATATATATTTCATGGAGCAGACTTAAATTGCTGCTAATACAGAGCAGCAACTTCTTAGCAGCAATATTAATAATTTCGTGAGACTGTGAGTGGATGTCTTTTTTTGTACTGCCTTATTTCTTACACGCCACATTCAGAGCTACTTTAGCCTCAGCAGAATATTTTAGAGAGACAATTTCAGCCTTGACCTCCCCCCCTTTTTTTAAATTATGCCTATTTTTTGCTGTTGCTTAAAGCTCCTCATATGGAGTGAATGAACTCCCACTGCAGTACATCTGAACAGAGCCCTCCAAGTCATTCCACAAAATATTTACATGTATACATTTTAACATGGCTTTTTACACTGGGCTCATTTCTTAACACCGCTCATGGAAAGGTCAGCATCAGTTCACATTTCCACATCAGTCCTAGAGCAAAGAGAGAAATACGTCCCTTCCCTCAGCAGTTCTCCTAATGAACAGCTGGAAGGTGCAAACATTAAAGCACAAAGCCCCTCATCCGAGCCAGCCTGCAGCAGGTCCCTAAGAAGCACCTCTAAGAACATTCATTCACTTTGGGGTGCTGAGGCTGCCTGCACAAGGCTGGCTGTGCAGAGCTGCAAACACAGCTCCCTGGAACACCCTTCCTGGGCTGCTCCATCCAGACACAGCATCCCACAGACACGGCACAGAAAAACCTGAAACCAGCTGGCAAACAGCACCTACTTTCTCCAGGCGTATCCCTCTCCTGGCGGCTGCTCCACGCCGCAGACTCCCTGGAGAGGGGCAGGAGAGGAGCTGCTGCCTGGCTCTGCCCCCAGCTCCCCAAGTCCCACCCTGAGGAAGGCAGGGGCCCTCCCTTTGGGCTGCCTTATATGGCTGCCCTTGCAAAAGCCACAGAAAGAACTGGGAACAGTTTGGATGATTTCAGAGAGAAGTTACTTCTGTCTCTTCCTGCTGTCAAAACCAGCAATCATAAGCAACAGCTTAATTTCCCTCCCAGTCTTTTTCTTATCTGCAGACACTTCATTGCAATGCGTTAAAAGCAGCCTTTCCTTATTGCACATCTTTAAACACTGAATTAGGTGATGCCTGTGGCAAGCTGGAGGCTCTGCATCCTCCTTTCATACTGGGAAAGTCTAAACAGCAGCTTCAGTTCAGGGTTTTTTTGATCAAAGTTTTGGCAAAGCCAAAAGCAGCGCTTCATTGTTACATCGAGTAATGGAATATCAGGGTTCTCTAACGTTGTTGCCTTTCTGAGCTACAGCTCATTTTTTTGTGTTAATTTGGGAGGAAGGGAATACCAAACATAACCATTCCAGCATCGAACTCCCTATTTCATTGTTGACCTTTCTAATCAGGAAGGAGAAAGCGAATACTGCTATTTCTCTCCTTTCCTCCCTCTTGTACCAGAAATCAGACAGTTGTCTGCAATGCCAGCATTCTGAACATAAGCTTCCCACTTTTCCAGAGCCAGGAGTTTGAGAATGGAACAAAGGTACTCCTTTCACCCTATGGTTATCATCAGTTGGAGAATGCTGCCATTGCACATGGTCTTCACTTTTTATCATAATTGTTCATGGGGCTAAGGCATCTTGTTCCTTAGAAAGATTATTCCAGAAAGCTGTATTTCCCTACCACTGCAAAAACCCCAAACCAAAACAAAAACCCAAATCCAAACCCATTTAGTTCCTTTCTTTTTTTTCTCGATACATGTAGTCTGATCTAAAACCCAACCCATCCAGAACATTTTCCTTGGATGCTGTGTTGCTCAGTTCTGTGTTGCTCAGATGCTGTGTTATTCAGTTGCACAGAATTGAACACAATATTCCACACATGACTGCAGGTGAGTGGTCATTGAGAACTGATACCTGACCGGAGCCACAAAAATACTTCGCCAGGTTTTTCTTCTTCCTGAAATGCTTGCTGCATCAATTAATGCTTTAATACTCTCTGTTCTATTAACTTTTCCAGCTAGTAATTTGCTAAATGAAAAAATTGCTGTCTCTCCTCACCTCTGACCTCTCCTGAATGTAATTACTCAAGCTCTACAAAACTAGCTGAAGTATGGTAGGGAAAAAAGCATTAAAAAAACCCCAACAAACCTAACAAAACCCCCAACTAACCAAGAAATAATTTTAAGGATATTTCAATGTTAAAAATAAGTTTCCTTTGAGGGAATAGTAGTACCTAGCTTTACTGCAAATGCAAAAACTCAACATAATAGCAGCAGGTTAGAAACCTCAGCAGAAATAGAAACCAGAGCACCTGACTCCTATTTCTTGGTCGAAGAAAAGATGATTTAATGATAAGATTTTAATAGACTAAGCTGTGGAAAACATGAACTCATTCCTTCATGCCCCCCCTAAAAGAATTCTATTGCTTCTTTGGGTCAAAATCTCAAAAGGCAGTTAGTCACCTAACAAATTTATGACTTACAGCAACTGCATGATTTCAGGAATGTCTAAATGCTGAAGTGTTCACTGGTAACTACAGATGCACACAACACCCTGCGACTGTGTACCTACAGAAGTGTAGATGGCGGGGCTCAGTTCATGTGTTTAATTTTGGAGGGCCTAATGCCACCCCTGTGCTCAGAGAGCACATCTTCCTCACCCTGACAGCACTGCATTTAGCACTAGACTTGGGAATTTATAACCAAAAGGCACAGAGAAATGTCTGGCTCAGAGATGCATTTTTGAGCCCCTTCTTGAGGAGGAGGCACTTCTCAGAGACAAACCTAAACACAGCACCACTGGCACCACTCATCACTGTCTCCTCCAGGGTCTGTGTTTTAGAAGGAAAGTGTTAATGAGTCATGCAAGAGACAGATAATATGGAACCGTAATGCTAGAAAATATCTTGAAGAGTAAATAATAGATGAGACTTGCAAAACACTCCTGCGCCCCTCTGTGCATCCCAGATTCCATTCTCCGGACGTAAGCCCTCTGCATCAGTGCTCTTGAGGCTCTGCTCTGGATCCGTGAGCTCCAGCACTGACACCCAGGAGCTGGACCCTGCTGAGTGCCACACAGCCCCCTGGGTCAGCTGTGGAATCTTCTCTTAGCAGTGACACCATGGGGGCACAAACCCAGCGAGTTGTGTGGCTCCAGCTGGTGGTGCCCAGAATGCCTTTAAGGGGGCAAAATGCCAGCCCGTGCTCTCTGCTTCAGCTTCCCAGCCTGGTGGGCCAATGCTCTTACAAGGGACTGTAAACAAAGGTAATTAAGGATCGTGAAATGGGGCTTCAGCTCTGAGTTCACTTAACAGTACCCCCAGTATTTTCATATTTTGAACTGTAGGTTGAAAAATGGGGCAATATTTGTCTTGCAAATCTGTTACACAGTTCAGTTGTCTGTGGAGCACTTGGCAGTCCATTTAATGTGCACCATGAATACCATTATTCTCCTTCACAAGGATATGCTGAATGTAAACTAAGATTATCATGACTTGTACACTGTGGTATTGAAAAGATGGTGCATGTCCAGATTGAGACACTGGGCTTCCATTCTCTCCAAAAGTTTGCCAAGTGAAATGTATTGTAGCATTTTACCACACAGGGAAAGATATGATGTGATAAATTGCCTTTTATGAGTGTTGGCATTGCTTCATTATTTTTGTATTAACATAGATAGTCTACAAGGCTGACTGCTTGACCCAGAGTAGTGTCTAAGAATTCCATAAATCCCTCCTTTCCATGATGGAATTCCTGTAAGAAATTAACTTGACTCTTGCACTTAGGAAGGTTTTTTGCTATCTGTTCAAAATGAAACTAAAATATTTGATTGGAAAAATGAAGCAGAAGATGCAAGTTCTTCAAGAAATGCCTGAACTTCTTAACAGCTGTGATGTGAAGAAAGTGTCAATCTCATAGTATGATGCATATCATAAATGTATAGCTCTTATACTTACCATAAACGTATAAAACTTTTACTAAATCATACAGTAAGATCTAAACTATTGTTGTTATGCTGACTCTAATAAAACAAATTCTATCTGCCTGATGGAAATAAAAAAAATCAATTAATTCACATGATCATTAGAGGGGGAACTGGTAGCAACTTTCAGATCAGGTTGTCTGCCTGTTCCTACAACACTCGTTCCTTTCATTTCTTGAAAATCCATCAACAGTGTAAGCACCTGGGCTTAAACCTTATTCTGAAAATCTCTAGTTCTGCTTTTGACTGGTTGGTTAAAAAGCTATTCAGCCACTTTTGACCACGCAGACAGAGGAGAAGAGACAGCTCTTTTAAAATAAACCCCACTGATAACAGACACCCATAACCATCCCAAAATGAAACCAACAAAGCACAGCATCTTGTGTACTGGAACCATACCCTGAGGATGTATCCCCTGCCAAAGGATGTCCAGTGGTACCCATGGGATTCAGCACCCTGGAGAGAGCAAAGAGACCCTGCCCAACAACCCCCTGCCCTGCCCCAGACCCCCCTCACCCAAAAATCACATCTCACCACCATCAGGTAACTAAGAGGGACCCCAAGCCCTGTTTTTTGTCTCATTTTTATGAGTTCTGATGAGTCCACAGCCATCCAACACTCATCTCCTAAAAAAACCCCACATTTTTAATTTCAGCAAGGATGTCATGTTTTCTGCTTATCTTTGTGGGTGTGTGCATGTGTATGTAAAAAATCTCAGATAAGCAAGTCACACATGTGGCTTAACTATTATTCCACAATCGTTCAGGGTACACTTCAGTTTTCCATGAAGAATATACATATTCTGTGCCTCAGTCTCTTAGCTCCGTATCCTGTTGCTATTTCATGTTGTCTCACACTACAAGGGGGAGATGAAAGCTGGAGAACCAGGTGAAAGAGCTGACAAAGAAGTATGTTTTCCTCTGCAGGAGCTGGGCAAGGTTCTGATTCCCTGACTTTTGCACCATAGTTCAGCAAAGTTTCAAGAGTACTAATTTCTATTAGACAGATGCCAGCATCACAGGGTCCTGATCCTGTTTGCCATTTGAGGCACTATGGGAAATCAAAAAATAATTATAACGCATTCCATGAGAGTCATTTTAAGAATGATGCAGCCAAATTCCACTGTTCTCATGTTATTTCACCTGGACAATCTTGGTGTGCAGTTTAAGTGCTCTTCACTACATCAGGAGAATTCTTTAATTATAAATTAAAGAATTTATAAAATTCTTTAGATAAAGCCACAGCATTTTTAATATCTGGAAATGAATAAAGAAGATGGACTTAAACTGCTACCATGTAGGCCAAAGTATCTGTTGTTATGCTTATGTTGCATAAAAGGAAGACAAAATTACCGCATGAAATAGGTTCCCTATGGTCACTGCTGAAGAAGTAACCAGATAGGAGCCACGGAGAACCTTCAAATAATAAGAGGCAATATAAATTCTTGCATAGTGAACCTCAGCTGTTACTTGATTCCTTTCTTCAATTATATTAAGTGTCCCAGCATTGTTTGATTGGGTTTGTTTAAATCATTAGTGATGCACTGGAGGAAAAGGATACTGTTATTGGTTCTAAGGTTGTAAGAGAATACCATGAAAAGTGGGTGCTTATTTCAAGTATATCTGAAAAGATTGACCAAAATAGAACTATTGCTTCAAGAGAGACTCTTTACATAGGAGCTGTGTGTTATAACTGAAGAGGCAATTTGGAAAGATGACAATGATCTTTCCAGGGTAAGTGCAGTTGGGCATTTTTACATTTACATGTATGAGTTTAAAAGTCAACTAAGACATTTTATTATTTTTAGCTCAAGTTTCCACAAAGTTTCTTTTCTGTGGGCTGTGGGCTCTTTTATACAACCTTCAACTGGTTACTAAGCTGATACTAAAGAGCAGTAAACTGAACCTGAAATTCTTAATGTACCAGGTCCACATTACCTTCTTCCTCTGCTAAGCTGGAGCCTCAGGCAGTAACTCTTCTGAAATTATTCATCTCATACCCAAAGTGGAGAATATTTTCTTATTTCTTACTCTCTTCTCCTGTAAATTTTTTGAGAGAGCTGTCTATTGTTTTGTCTGGCAGTTCTAAACCCCTCACTGCTTCCAGAGCACGTAACACGCAGTGCACATGTGCAGCATGACCAGAAGGTCAGGCTTAGTCTGTTCTGCAGAGATTTAAAGAGCACAAGCACAAAAGCTGGCCAAAGGTCTTCCCACTGCATTCCAAACAATCCAAATAAGCCAGGCTGACTTAGCTCTCCTGCACACTGAAGGGCGGAGAGCTCCCTGGTGAGTACCATCCCACTGCTTTGGGTGCTCACAGTGTCACCCAGGAGGTTCCCAGCAGAGAAGCAGATCTTACACTCTTCCCAGAATTAGTACATTCAGCTGGATATGATGACCTCAGCAAAGACACTTGGGATCCGAGGCACTTCGGTTTTGTCCACCTTTTGGAAATCTAGGACTGTGTTTACCTTGGCTGAATCCAGGAATCTAAATAAAGGTGTCTGTGATAAGATCTGTTTAAAATTTGCTGTAGAAAAGAAGCTGCCTTGACAGTAAGGATTCTGGAAGAAGTGAGTGATCTTGAGAGCTCTGTGTTCTAGCAACTAGAACAGCCCATAAATGTTTCTTTAAAAGCACCCTCCCGAAGCAGATAATTTGATGTTCATCTGGAGTAAAATTTAACAAAAGCAGCAGTGTGCTGAACATGGATCATTCTACTCAAAGCTGACTTTTAAACAATAATTGTGACTTACTGGATTCTTTTTAGGAAAACCAGGAAAATTTGGAGAGGATTTTAAAATAAATCAGTAACTTCTGATACTGCAACCCAAGATGTGCAAGTGACCCACGCTGAAGCAATGAAACAGGAACTCCAAGCTAACATATAACACCTGCAGCTGATCTTGTTCTGGGACTGGCACTGCATGCTTTCAACAACAAAAGGTCTCTTCTTATGTTACCCTAATGTGGAAAATAAGACAAAATTCAGAGTGGCTTCTAAGTAAGAATGTTCTAATGACAATACAGAGCAGGACTTCAGAAGGTCAGTAAGACCGGCTAAGGCATTGCTGAGTATCTGTAAAATGCACTAATTACATTAGGTACCACTGTAAACCCAAGAGTTCTCCAACTTTGCGCACTAACACCACTCTCCGCTTGGCATTCAGGTGCACAAACTGACTCGCAAGGCGTCTGTCCTGAGGATGCATCGGAGCAGAGGCGTGCGTAAATGCACAGCGTTTCTCTCGGCCTTGACAATGACTCATCAGAATGAGGGCAACAGGGTAGGTCTGGCACACGTGCTGGAAATGAAGATGCAAAGATTTCGTCCTTTTTAATTGGAAAAGCAGTTATTATTTACAAAGGATATTTGTGGATGCATTATATGATATTCAGTGCCATTTTATATCCCATGTGTACAGCATGAGAAATGTATACCCTCCAGAGGTGTGCCCATGCACCTTACTACTACTGACAATTCAATTTTAGTTCAGGATATAAAATTTTCAATTTTTAGTTCAGGATAGATTCAACTTTTTTTGGGTGCTCAAGCCCAAATGCTTACTCGGATGCCTTGCTGTCTTTGATCTCTGGACATGTTCACTTCAGAATTAACTTTGAGAATACAAAGATTTACATAATTTAAATAATTAAGCTTAGCTTTGAACATTTATCAGACACTGCTACTAAAAATTCCATCATCTCTTCCTTTGTCCTTTTTTCCATCAGCTGTTAACAATGGATGGACATTCCATACCTCAAAATTCATAAAATTACCAAAAATCCTGTGGAAATCTGTAATTGCAAAATATATTCTTTAATTAGCAGTAGTAATTACTCACTGTCCATCATCCATAATGCATTCTGACCAATAATTGCGCTAAACTGGATGAAGTCATTGTGACATGCTGTATTAGTAATGAAAGGGTAAAATATATTACAGCTCTGTTGTAATTTGAAAAAAACAGATTAAAACCAGAACTCCTGGGCACAGCCAGGGGCACAAGTATATTGCTACCAAAAAACTCAATTAACATCTGCACCTAACACTCCTGAGGCACAGAAAAAAAAGCTGAAATTTAAGAGAAGCAGCATTGCCTAGTCCAGATTTACACATGACAGCATCACCATATTGTTCCCATGGAGAAAATTGTTCCCAGGGATGAATCCATTTGCATTTTCCTGAAAAAATCCACAGAGCTTTGCTTACAGAGGTTGTTGAAAGAGCCTATCTCTGCTTAGGGGAGACAAACAGCATGCAGTGACTGAGACATTGTATTTTTAGTTGTGAGGGGAAAAATTTTGACTTGGAGGAGACTAAGAGGGGCCCTCAGCAGGGTCTGCAGCTTCCTACCAAGGGACAATCTCTGCTGTCTGTGACCAGGGACAGGAGCCGAGGGAAAGGCTGGAGCTGTGTCAGGGGAGGCTCAGGCTGGATATCAGGGAAAGGTTCTTCCCCCAGAGGGTGGTGGGGCACTGAACAGGCTCCCCAGGGAATGGTCACGGCCCCAAGGCTGCCAGAGCTCCAGGAGTGTTCGGACAATGCTCTCAGGCACAAGGTGGGACTGTTGGGGTGCCTGTGCAGGGCCAGGGCTCCCTTCCAGCCCAGGATATTCCATGACTCCATACAATGGAGTCATGGTTCTGTGGCTCCACAGCCAAACACTGGAACAGGCCCCAGGATGGCAGAGCCCAAGGTTCCTCCACCAGGGCCTGTGTGGAGGAAGAGTCCTAAGATGTGAGTTAGAAATTTGACCAGGAACCCCTTATGCAGTCAAACCCTGCTGAAACAATGTGATGCGACTTTTCCAGGAGGAGGTTATTCCCAAAGAGAAATGGAGGCACAGGAATACTGGAAGGAGATGGAATCCTAGAATTGTTCCGTTTGGAAAAGACCCTTCAGCTCATCCAGTCAAGCCGTTAACCCAACACCACCTTGTCCACCAGACCAGTGGGGTCTGAACAGGAGGGACAAGCTCAGTGCAGGAATATCCCCAGGAACATACTGGAAGGAAGCCTAGATGGCTTTGGGTGGATTTAGGCATTTATACACTATGGCCCATCCCTTACAGGGATTGCAACAAGCAGTGTTTCTTTCTTTCCCTTTTCTACCTACAGACAGACAGTGTAAGGGCTCTTGTAGATTCCAGGAGAGGAGCTCCCCAAAGCAGAATGTGAAAACTGAAATGAAATAGAACAAATGCATCAAACCCAAGCCATTAAATAATATGGAACATTTATTTTTTTTCCTACCCTAGGAGCTGGTCTAAAATATGTAACTATTTATTGCTTCAAAAGAGTGAAAGATCCTCCTTCTTCTGGGGGAACATAGCACCCCTATAGCTCATGCATCGCTGTTCAAAGTAATGAAACCCTCTTGGCAAATGTATTTGTGTGATTGGACTCACCAGGCCTGGCAAGCTCATGCTCCTTGACTTCTCTGTTAAAAGCATCATAGGTGGAGTCTTTGGTGAGGTTGGGCTGGTGCTGGGATATCTCTGATGCCAATATGATTGGTTTTGGTTGTCCTGGAACTGGTGGTAATGGTGTAGATGTTGCTTCTGGGGTATTTCCACATGCAAAAAATTTCTTTCATCCCTCTTCTCAAGTTTGCATTATAGATGTAGAGGAGGGTTGGCTTAGAGGCTGAGGAACTGAAAGAGATCCAGGTGATGGCCAGGAAAAGCAAGGAGCTGTTTCTGTAGTCTGTTTCCTGTGGGTGCCACAACTGTACCATGAAGAAAGGGAGCCAGGACAGAAGAAAATCCAAGACAAAGATGAAGAACATCTTGACGGTTTTCACTTTTCTTCTCGAGACAAGATTCATAGTCCTCCTGCTAGCCGTGTCTTCGGTGCCACTTCTCCAAATGTAGGTGAAGAGTTTCTGGTAGCAGAGGATAGTGAGGAGTGATGGGATCAAAAGCAACAGCACTGAGAGGTGGATGATACCGTAGGCAG